>VMBQ01001369.1:0-62655 GCA_007657795.1 Dreissena rostriformis
CCTGGCTACATAGGTTCATAGTATTCTGCAGACGACACACATCCTTAGATGCAGTAGAGTTAAAACGTGGAGATTTCTTCCCAGTCGAAACAAAGAACGCTACACGTGCAATATTACGACATGTTCATAGGGCCCATTTTATGCAGGAAATTGAAAGCCTTAGAAAAGACAATCCTGTGAAGAAAAATAGAAGATAAGCTATGCTAAATCCAATTCTGGTTAACGGACTCATTTGGATGTCTGGAAGAAAAATCCCCATAGATAATGACAACGCCCAAACTATCCTTCCTCATGATGATCACGTGACAGAGCTAATTATTCGCCATTGCCATAACAACAATGGACATGTAGTAAGACACCATGTACTTGCTGAATTACGAGCGAATTACTGGATACTACGTGGTCCTAGCGCTGTCAAGAAGACGATTGGAAAATGTATTGTTTGCAAGAGACAGCACGGTCCGTTAATCACCCAGCAGATGGCACCACTTACCCAAGAGCAGACGACACCTGACAAACCTCCGTTTACATTCGTAGGCGTGGACTACTTTGGACCGTTAATGGTAAAACAACGTAGATCCAGCGTTAAAAGATATGGTTGCCTGTTTACCTGTTTGACGACGAGATCGGTCCATATAGATATAGCTCACAGCTTGACCACTGATTCGTTTCTAGCGGCTTACCAACGCTTTACAAGCAGACGAGGATATCCTGAAAAATTGTTCAGTGATAACGGTACCAATCTAGTTAGCGGAGATAAAGAATTGAGGAAATCTATAGAAGAGTGGAACCAGTCAAAGATAGGGAGATATGTATTGCAGAACAACGTAGAATGGAAGTTCAATCCACCATATGGGAGCAACATGGGTGGATCATGGGAGCGCATGATCAGTTCCACGGCACCATACTGAAATCCCTTGCCAATGAACAGCTCTTAACAGACGAGAAATTATTAACATTGATTGCCAAGACCGAAAGAATTATAAATGACAGACGTATCACCCCCGTTAGCAATGATCCAAAAGACATCTCAGCATTGAAACCAAGCATGCTACTATTAATGAAGAGTAATCTCAGTATACCAAGAGGAGTTTTCCAAGCAGACGACATATATAGCAGAAGATGGTGGAGACAAATAAAATACCTCAGCGACGTTTTCTCGAAACGATGGTTGAAAGAATACTTGCCAACTCTTCAAATTCGCCAAAAGTGGCAAAGGAAAACCAGAAACTAACGTAGCAAAAATCAATCTGTTGGTTGCATTTTAAAACACATTTCACGACAACGTATCTTAATAGCATTTCTTATAAGTAAGCAGTGTAATTTACCGATACAATAAATGTGTTGAAAAGGAAACTAAATGGAAACGTGTCATTTGCTATTGATATACTATTTGAAATATTAGATATATATTTGTTCTAATGATTTAAACACACATGTATTTATGTTCTTTTTTTTCATTTAAAAAAGATAAGTTATCACTCCCATTTTCGTGGATTACAATGTGGGTGAATTTAACTGAAATTGATTTAATCTATATTTTAAGGTTGCATACTTTATTTTCTATGTATCCTACATGATGAAATATATTAAGTCATACACGCATGACTGAGTTGTAACCATAGATATAAGTTGCTCATTAAGCGTACATCATACTCATTGATTCATTGTTTTTTTTCTGTTTTTGAGAATGAGTAATTAATTGTAAAATCGCTGCTGAAATTTGTTTAAAAAAATACTATAATTGATATTTACTTACATACAAAAATACTGATTGTATTGCTGCCTTTACTTAAACCGTTATTAATAGTTATACACTTTATTACAATATGTCAGGATACAAATATGCTAAACGGTCAATATAATTAAAAATGATGAAACCATATTTACAAGTAGTTGCATAATTAAATATACACACACTCAAATAAAAAACAGCATGGCAATAAATACTCCAGTTTTGAATTTAAAATTCACTAAGCATCAATGCAGTGTTAGTCAGAAATTGCCATATAACTATGTTGTTGCGGCTGAATAAAAATATTTTTATTTTTCAATAAATAAACCATATGATTCATTCAGTGAAACGTGAATATTGACTATGTAAAGTAAGATTTCCCCTTTGTATTTCAGTTTTCCTGGGAATGCATTTAATATCATGGGAAGAAATGAGTGGTTACTTAATTTGTTTGACCATTCAAGAATCCCTTTGCATCCGGTTGTTCATTTCCTAAATACAATCTTGTAACTTTGAGTATTTTCGGAATAAAAGTCTATTTATCCACATTTCAAATGTATATTAAGATTTATATCAAAATATGTATTGCTCACACTCACGTGGTGTTGAAAAGCCACATTGCTAGAATATTCTAAAGGAAGTTCACCGAGAGGTCAACCAAGTCATCTGCAATACATGAACAAACGACAAATATTTCTATAATGGGGACATATGTATCATGTTAAAGAACCATATCGATCTATTATACAAAGCAGAAATTACGTTTATATGGTCATACATTTAATATCTTATAATAATCACACAGCGGCTGGCCATGACGTGTTCGTCAGAAGATTTTGGTGCATACTATTTTCATGTGCGCATATTATTTCAATCCAGAGGTATGTCAAACTAAATATTTGATAAAAACATCTTTGGTTAATCATTCAATATGAAAAGATATATAGAATGCCAGGATTGTTAGTCTTAATTGAAAATGGGCATATTAATGCAATGTATTTATATAATACTTAAATGCGCTGTACGCATACGTTGGGCAGTGCAACAATGTCTTAACCAGTTTAAATACCCTTATATTTGTATTCGTTGTTTGACGGACATTTTCAGTGCTCTGTATACCAACTAGCATATTTTATTAAAAATACAAACTAGCTTTTTGGGCATTTATCGTCGTGTGTTACCATTTTCAAATTCAAATAAAAGATGTATATTATGCGAATACATGTTAATGACTCGTATTATCAATTATCGCTTTCGGTAGTGAAACATTTGCATTTTGAATCAAGCTCACATCAACAGTAGACTTACTGTTGAATGTGGGAATATAATGTAAATTATGACCCTTACCCTACATTGTTGTGGGAGTTCACAGTAAGATGCCGACAATTTAATATAATAGTATCACCCGCCGTACTTAAACAGTCAATAGGCATACTGTACTTTTTCTGGAATAATGGTGTTCGGTATTGTTATATATGTTCTGCTTTTTCCATCAGTTTGTCGAAATACATACGCATCATACCTCCTGCATCGAAGGAATAAACTAGTTATTTAAGAATAATTGCTTCCATTTTTATTTGCACCAATGTTTCAAAATTACAAACAGTATATTAATCTGGTCTGAGCTCCATGAATTATAACCATCTGGCGGTAGCTCATAAATTATATTTGTATGCTGATGCATTATTCTGGAAATTGCCAATTGCAAACATTGATTTATTACTCTGAAATCAATATTCACGAACAAAATATTTGGAATAAGTTTATAACGTATTCAACTACATATAAACACCACATGTACTTTGTGAGATGTTGTTATTTGGTTTGTAAATTCTTGTTCTGAATAAAAACTCATGAAATAACACTACCTTAGGTTGCTGTTCTACATTGCCAGTCTTCAACTGTTTATAACATGCAACGAGTTAAACCATTTTGGTACGCAATGATTAATGAATTACTACGAGAACCCGTTAATTATAGCATGATCCTTTTTGTTGAACTCTCAGCAATGTCAGTTTATTAAATAATTCAATAATTGATTTGCGAACGAAGATTTACAACAAATACCGTTGCCCACACTTGTTATACAGAGACAAAGCATAGCTTTAGTGTTAATTAATTTTACAATTTCTTAACCACAAGCAAAGAATGCCAGACTTTTGTGAACATCGGTTTGAGTAAATGTATCGGTGTATTGTCTGCAAAAATCCATCACGAAAATCATGTTCATGAATATTCAGAATAATTTAAATGCATTTCTTTGCATACATCAAAACTTGTTATCGTGCATTGAACACTGTCATGATCCTGAATTTAAAATGAAATTACAATGCTCCTTTTAAGTACATGTGTGCGTTTACTTCTTAATGATTGAAAATCCACTTTATATGTAAGTTATTATACATGTCAGACATTGACATGGCGTTAACAAAACATGTGCAAGTGTAAGGTCGATTACATTTTTAAAAATGAATCCTCTATTCACCGACACTTCTATTTACTTCATTTTATGATGCACCGAATTATGATCTGGAAAACATTTAACAAGCAAAAAAATAATATTCTCTTTTTAAGTTATCTTCATTTCAATGCTGAATTGGGCTTTTGGGATTTTACCTTATCCACACATTTCAGTCTTGTCGATTTGGCAAGGAGCCAGTTGCCAAACAGTGTAGCACAAAACAAATGCACTAGACAATCCACAAAAGTACACAAGATATGCACACAATGAACAAAACTGGGGTCCTCGCACTAAGCCCTAAAGTATTAATTGAACAAATGCACGTACTAATTAACTTCATAGCATCACGATTCAAATTAGATATCAATAAAGAAAATACATTTCAATTAAATTACTATTTAACTACTCAATGGATATATACAGACCAGAGCCCAGAACGTTAACGTTCTGACGCATGATGAAATGAAATCAAAACGAGTATCAACTACATCTCGTCTTTATTAAAAAGCTGTAGATACATAGCGTTGCATAGTTTAACATTCTCATAATCGTGGTTCAATTAAGAAGGAACCATAAACAAGGTTTAAAAAGACAAATTTGCACGGATTGGTTGTGTTTGTATATCTTAAAATAGTACAAGTTAAATTGTTTCAAATAAGTTAAATTGTTAAAAGTAAATAACATTATTACAGTCAGATAAAATAAACATCTTGTGAGTTTACACACAACGAGATTCGTATTATGAAAATCATATAAACCAGAACTATTCGCTACAGTTGACCTACATGCGTCTGTAAGAGTAAAATTAAAATTATGTTACTGTCATATGAATAAAATAAGTATGTACAGCTTACAAAATATCTTTTTACAACCTTATATCAAATATAATAACCAAATAACTTAAAACACTTTTTTATACACGTTTATCAAACATAGTATACAAATTGATTTCATTTTAAATGAACAGGTGATCTTAATTACACTGGATCCGACAATGATGTTAGATGCAGTAAAGTTATAAAGTCATACAGTATTTTGTGATGTTGTTCATAGTTTTGAAACTTTCACCACACATTTTTCTGCTTTATAAGAAAACACATCGTCGTTTTGTAGTTCAATTCGATTCCATGAAAAAAATGTTGATACAATGGGTAGCGAAATGTTTAAGATATCCGATGTAATATCATATTTGCATCACACGCGTATTTTAAAATGTACCAAGTACATGGTTCAATAATTTTTCAGTCAAGATTGTACTAAATTCACGTAATGTGAATAGCATGACACAACACAGAACATTCCACATTGCATTTAAATTATTACAAACAAAGAACATAAACATTAATAGTTTATAGCATACCTGCTATCATATGGTATTTATGATTTATATTGTTTAGCAATATAACAGAAACTGCAGCTGCTTATACATTATCTGCAACTGCTTGTTCATCAAATGCAGTGATTACACGAAAGGGAGTTATTTTAAGCTTCTTTTGACTTATAATTCATTGACCCATCACGTTGGGTAATAAGCAATCATTATAACATAACTAATGTTGGATGAACACCTGACGTTATCGTTTTAGGTAGATTTGTTTTTGAAATGTGTATTACAAGCATATAGTTAATAGCTTTAAAACATAAATAATATTAACTAGATTATGTCTTAATGTTAAAATGACATGCGCAAATAAATAACGCTTAAGTAAACATTTATGGTGTAAATTGTAGCAATTGGATTCAGAAAACCCTATAGAATTGCAATACTGCTGCAGCTTCTGGAGTTTCACTTCTTTATATTAAAGCAGCGCACGAGCAACTTACACCTCAAACGCGTTGATACACTCTTATTTACATCGAAGCTTTAATTAAAAAGGTTTGGGTCTTATCATACCACCTTACCACCAAGACTTTGATAAAATGACATGATGTGTTTGTCTTAATAGAACCTCCTTACCATCAAGACTTTAATACAAAAAAAAGGTATCAGGTCTTTATTGGTATAGAACTACCGTACCATTAAAATTTCAATTAAAAAGTTATCAGGTTTTTGTTTGAATAAAGTTATCAGGTTTTTACTTGAATAGAACGTCCTTTCCTTACCATCAACGTTTTAAAAAAAGATATCAGGTCAGTGTTGGCATAGAACATTCTTATCATCAAGACTTCAGTATAAACAAGTATAAGGTCTGTGGCATAGAACTTTCTAACCATCGAGGCTTCAATAAAAAGGTATCAGGTATTTGTTGGCATGGAACTTCCTTACTATCAATGCTTCATTTAAACAGGTATCTGATCTTTGTTGTCATGTATCAGGTCTTTGTTGGCATTGAACTTTCTAACCATGAAAGCTTAAATAAATAATGTATCAGGTATTTGTTGGCATAGAACTTTCTTACCATCAATGCTTCATTGAAAAAGGTATCAGGTCTTTATTGGTATATACCTTTCTTACCATCAATGCTTCATTCAAAAAGGTCTTTGTTGTCATATATCTGGTCTTTGTTGGCATAGAACTTTCTTACCACCAAAGCTTAAATAAATAAGGTATCAGGTCTTTATTGGTATATACCTTTCTTACCATCAATGCTTCATTCAAAAAGGTATCGGGTCTATGTTGGCATAGAACTGCCTTACGATAAGCACGTGGGATTTGCGATAAATGTTGCTTTTACCGTTAGAACAAAAATGAAATCAACATCACTTTCAGCGCCGATGGTCGTTTTTTAAAAGACAGTTCTTGTTTCCACTAGTGTTTTTTTAAAAAGAAAAAAGATCCAATAGTGCGAGACTTATCAAAACGACAGGAAAAAACATCGAGCATATGCAGTGAAGTTTACGCAAAACATATAATTGACTCATTAGCATGAAAACAATCAATGGAACTGTGCAAAATCATTTGAAATATACGTATAAAAACATCATTGGGGACACCGATACGCTTCCGTAAAAATTACAAAAAAAAATTGTTAGGCCTTATATTACTTGTTTCAAATCAATCAAATATAGGAAAGGCTCTTAAAATTATATATAGCCTTGGCGTTTTGATAACAATGCAAACTATAAACAACTAAACAAAAAAAAAGCTTTAATAATACGGTGCGATGTTTATATTTGTTTTGTTTAATATGAAGATAATATTACTGTGGGTTGCTTTCTAAACAATCTCTGTATATTCTCATACATTAGAAGCCAGTATATGCAAGGCGATATAACAGCATACACTATATTGTAATATTTGTCTTGATTAATGTAGTTCTGCATATACGATACATAGAGAATAACAGGTTACTGTCTGATCTTTTTGTAATATATCAGGCAAGGCATAGAATTATATAACGGCGAGGCATGCCGAGTCGTTATTTTATTCGTGCCGAGCCTGATATGTTACACAAAGATCAGACAGTAATCTGTTTTTGTTCAGTTAATCATACCTCTAAGTCCCCATCTAAATAGAAATAATGAAACAAAAATCGCTACGACGCTGCATTTTTAGCGGGAATGAATATGATCCGTTGACGCTTGACTTGTTAATAATGACGTCCTGAGCACGTGCGCTTAATATTTGCAAAATATTTGTTTCGCTGTTTTGTTGTGCATTTTTTGTCAAAAATATATTACATTTTGGTATCAAATTGTTTGTTTTGTTTAAACTGATTTGATTTCACTAAAATGATGACTTTATAGTTCATTCCGAGTAAAATGAATTACATCCAAACATCGACTGATATAACAACTCTCTGTTGAACATGACGTCATCAGCATTTACTCAATCATTTTTAATATTGGGAAAACACGTTTCTTGCTGTTTGTGTAACTGTCTGTGGACAAAATATAATACATGTACCTCTTGGTATCAAATTGTTTGTGTTGATGAATTTGAATCATTTTTACAATAAAATATTAATTTTTTATTAAGTCTTAGTAATATGACACATCGACTGATATAAGAACTTCCTGTTGAACATGATATAACAAAAAATATACCATGGAGCGTTATATCAGGCAGATATCAATGCAGAGGTATGCTAAATGGAAAATAACATACTGTGTCGCTTTATATCTACCGTAATAATAATCTACCGTACGTATAAAGTGTAAACATACTCAGCATAATTCTCTTTCTTGCTTTCAAAATATTAATTCGAATCACTTTCAATTAATGTGACGTTCGTTACCCGATAAAACATACACCATACAACTTAAATTATCAAGTTTTCTTTTATTTTTATAGAAAAAATTTAAAATAAACACACTAAGAAAACGTCTATAGTAACAATATTATATAATTTAAAGACAATATTAATTCGATTTACACGCTAAGCACTTAAGCTTTTAGAACCTTATGCCAGTTCTTGGCATAACCTTGTCTTGGAATATGGGTGAATTTACTAAGACGAAAGAGACAGTAGGGCTGATTTATTCATTAGCCTTTTATGCAAAATAATGAAATGTTAAAAGTGATTAACGCCAGAATAAATTTATTTTTTGATATTTCCACGTAATTGGAACACGAACTCATCCGAAATGTGCATAATACAACCATTCTAAATGCGCTGTTCTTAAAGTGTGTGTTGCGTTAGAAAGGTCTCCAAGTGTATATCGAAAAGCCGTATTGTCACAATTTGCTATGTTTCGACCTTAGACTTTGAAGTATGAGGAAAATATAGGCTCGAAGATTATTGCTTAAGTGAGAACCCTTTGAACACACTAATGTAACATTCATGATAAGATATCATTAACCTTGAATACACACTGAAAACAAATACCTGATAAGACCTGTATGTGTGCTCATGTATGAACCCTTTGAACATACTGATTAAAAAAAACCTGAAAAGAACTTTGAGTGTGTACTTATTTATAAAAGCACTGCTTTAACTGTGCATGTTTTTGTGTGATCTCTTTATAAAATTATGCGCTGGGTCAAGATTACTGAGCACATTCATTTGTGCTTGCATAATCGAAACATCATTTGGGTCAAGCAATCTGCAATCAAGAAGTCTGGTATATCAACAGGTTTATTACGTGGCTTATTACGCGTTTCTGAATACAGTGATGTGCTTTATGATATGAATGATCAAACACAAGTTCAATTCACAGGCTCGTGGTACTGAGAGATTGCAGAGTATGCCTTGTCATTAATTTCTCGTTTTGATAGAGAACGAGATTAGATTTTAGCTATGAATATATGTTCATGAATTTGACGTTTGTACTTCTGGAAGTACCATTTTGCTGCTGGTTAATAGTTTCACAATATTAGTCTAAGAAAGCATACGCATAGAAGAAAAGACATTTGCTGAACTGAACGAGCCTAAAAAAATCGATTATGATCATCATCATCATCATCGTCAATATAATCATAATAATCAGCATCATAATCATCATCAACAACACCACCATTACCATCATGATCATCTGAAGCAGCAGCATCAGCAATTTAAACAGAATAGTGTTGTTAGCATTATAGACAAACGCTCCAACAGTGGCAGGATCAATTCAGTATTTAAAGCAAGGACATCAGTATCAAACTTGTGCATCTACTTTTATCATATTTGATAAATCATCTTAAATATATCACACTGCTATCTATATTTCTGTTAAGGATGTCAATTCAAGTCAATGTGAAATCAAAAGGACCGAGTTAGTAAGTGTACCGGTAATGAAATGTCCCCTATACATATACATGTAAGGAAGTTTGGAATTGTAACGCATGGAAAATGTGCTTATTTTATTTGGACTGGTATATTTTCGATTTCGCAAATGGTCATGAATGAAAAAGCATTCAGTTGTTGATATATTTGTCAAATTAAGCTGAAAACCAAACAGTGGAAAAAAATGCATAAACTGTATCAATTATGTCCGCGTGTCTTTGTCGGCATAATTTGCCTATAATATTCGAGTTGTGTATGCTTATGTAACTTGAAGGCAAATTACTTTAATGAAGAAACGGAACACACGACTATAAATATTCGCATATTATATATCGTTGATTAAGTGTCAAGAGAGAACACAAAGTATATAAGGCAGTATAAAACCTATGGAAGTAATGATCTCGTTGATTGTAAGCGAGACGGTTTTATTGTAGGATGTACACACAATTATTTGTTTAATCATAAAACGCCGGATGCAGAATGACAATGGTGGTTTGGAATGACTGAGAAAACATACAGTGCTAATTCAATTTCGGTGAATGATGGCACGCCAAGTTCATGTGAATTCACTAGGAGAACTGAGTTAGTAGGTGAAATGAATCTTTCACAATATAGATACATAAACTTTGGAATTGTAACTCACGGGAAATGTGCCTATTGTATTAAGACTGGTATATTTTATATTCCGCGAATGGTCACGAATGAAAAAGTATTTTTGTTGTGATACCTTTGTCAAATTAAACAAGAAATAACACTGTGGAACAAATAAAAATAAAATAGTTCTTAAACTATATTCATTATATCCGTGTGTCTTTTTTTCAGCTTGATTCGCCTATGATATTCGAGTTGTAAATGCTCATTTTACTTGAAGGCAAATTACATTGAAAATGAAAACAGGAAAATAAATCTTCGTTTATTTCATAACGTTGATTATGGACCAAGGAAGTTCTCTATAATATTAGATATTTAAGTGTTGACTGGATTTCAAATATCGATTAACTCATGCTATGGTCATTTTAAAATCCGTCAAACCTATTGAAGTAATGGTATTGTTGATGCTTAGCGAGACGGTTTTATTGTTGCATATTCACATAATTATTCGTTTAATAATAAAAAGTCGGATGCAGAATGAAAATAATGGTTTGGAATGAGTGAGAAAACATACAGTTCTAATTCAATAATGTATATGTGATCTGTTTTGTTAGAGATATTGCGTGTGTGTGAGCTGTATCTTTTGTTGTTCTCCCAAAACTATCCATAAATTGTTGTAGTAGTTTGTAGACGTTGACATTTTTCCATATAAAGTGTAGTAAACAGAATATCCTTTTAACATTATAACCACACACAAAAAACGAATAACAAGAAGTGTAAAAGTCGTATCCTATGCCGAGAACTAATCAATATGGGTAATTTAAAATATCTTATGTTTGTAAAAGCTAGTCAGATACATAACGGGTTTCACAATTAAAGTGATTGCAAAAAGCTCAATTTCATTCTTTCCAATTTTAACATGGTAAGAAAAGCTGCAAAATCCTGCTATTTTATACTGGATAGACGTGCAAAATATATGTACCATATTTACTTATTTTATCATTATGTTTTAAATGTTTTTACCAATGTACACAAATTAAGAGTTGAAGATATTTTACATGTATATTTAACAGGGCGAGCTATTGGCTTACATACTTCAAAGTGTAGATTAAGTTTGCTTTGAGGCAAATATTTAGGTGTGACATAACACATTTATATAATTGGGACCAAAACCAATAAAATATAAAAATTGTCCATATGTTCAATAATGCTGACTGACCCTGTTGGAAATACATGTATGTGAATCTGTTGATTAATACTCACAGCTATTGATAAATACTCACACGTTGGTGTAAAAATGCACTGTTAATTGACATTATGATCAGTGACAATATCTGATTGTCATGGAACAGTGATATTTTAAATAGAAATAATAGTTTTATTGTACAAAATTGAAATTTGATTTTAAAAGGTTATTGTAACATGTTATCCACGATAAGATTATCACCATTCACCAGTTCACTCATGGTCTGACCATGGCTGATAAAGGCTCTTTTAAGACATTTACTATCTTATACGCTAGTGCCACAATATAAAAATTTCAGTTTTTTAATTGGAAATCTTATGGCATTTTTTAGATTAGGCTAAGGGTGGTAATCTAACTTTTTATCATGTAAAAATGATAGTTTTGTTAAGTAAAATGTCTCTTATAATTCATAAATTGAATGACCAATATTTCATTTTATGCTTTTAACTTACATTGAACATTATGAAAATTGTATAATATTGGAAGAGACGTTAATAAAGAATCAATATAATATCGTATTTACGACCGCCAAATAATCGCATTAAATGGCAGTTTAAATAAGGATATATTTGTTTGTAAGGAGATGCATTGAACAATTATATTCTTAAACTGTTAATGTCCAAGATGCATGCAATACAAGCTTTGTAATAAATAAAACAGTGATTGACACCTTCTTAATCTTTTCCAGTTTGGCACATTGTGTGTCCATTCCAAATCTAACTGTTGGATATTCACACATTTAACTGTTGCATGTCTACACAATTATTCTTTAAATCATAAAACGTCTGATACAGAACAATAATAATGGTTTGACATTTCTGAACAAACATACCGTACTAATTCAATCCTGTATATGTGATCTGTTTTGTTAGATATATTCTGTGTGTGAGCGGATTTGTTTTGTTTCCGTTTTCCTCCAAAATTATTAATGAGATGTTGTACTTTACCGACGGTGTATTTTATCCAGATAATGTGATGTAAACATAATAATACTTTACATTCCAAGCACAAACCAAAACGAATACCAAGAAGTGTAATAATCGTATCCAAGGCCGTGAACTTATCAATATGGGTAGTTTAAAATATGTTTTATTCGAATTTACGACCAAAAAATAATCAAAATTGTCAGTTGGAATTATGATATTCATTTGTAAAGAGATGTATTGAATTATTGATATTCTTTAACTATGTATGTCTAAGATGTAGTTTAGAAACGCCCTGTTATAAATAAAATAGTGATATTTTCCAGTTATACACACTGTGTGTCCATATAAAGCCCAAGTCTTTGCTTGTTTTAGATGTCACTATCTATTGCTTTATGTGCTTATGATGTGGCAAGGACTTTTTCATGACAGAGAAGTTTTTAATATTGTATTGCTTTTGATATTCGTAATTGTAGCACACTTAATTGCATGTATTGATCGTATTGCCTGAACTGTTCCATCTGATTACAAATACATAAAATGGCATAATCAATTCTTAAAAAGTAGGCAATTAGCACCGACGATATTTTGTATTATAGAGTACAGCACTTACATTTTGTACTAGCGCGATTATATTAATTCAAATTGTAATGCAGAATCAATGTGTCAGCATCATAAATGCCGTTTTCTGGTTAAATATGGCTTAATGCATGTGGGTAAAGTGTCGTCCCAGATTAGCCTATGAAGTCCGCAAAGGCTTATCAGGGACGACTTTTTTCGCTTAAAAGGAGTTTGTCGTTTAAAAATGGTATATTCTAAACGAAAATCCAGTTTATGCTTGAAGTGTTGTCCCTGATTAGCCTAATATTTGTTCTGCCTCATGCCAGAAGTTGTATACATCAACAGTTTACTGGATTTGCATTTGTCAATTTGTATAGCACATCTCTAAGGCCTTGTCTTGGTTATACAAGTCTCCTCAGCAGCTCTTTTAAATGCACAAACGTGAGAAAATTGCAGATTTGTGACTATGGAATGTTAACACTCGTCCAAAACGATCTGCAATGGCATAAATATTGTGCGCTGTTGAGTCTTAAAATTTAGAGCTCCCTCGTGGAGAATAATTTTGATTCGGGAAGAATTGTTCAAGCCCTTAATCGAATTATAGCAAATAATTGAGGAATATTTAAATATCATTAGCTCTAGAGGATTTCACTTTGGGCTTATTTTTCTGTTTTTACTGGGCGACAACTTGATATTATATTGGCAAAACCGGTTAGCAATGAAGACAGTAAATTTTGTTTTAAATCTTATCAAATTATTATACATGTGTTGTTATTCAGAATTAGATTGTGTTTCACATGTACGTTGCTTGGTAAGTTAGTATAACCTATCAAAAATAAGAAGCATCAATGACATTCTATAAATGCGTAACTAGTATAATTAGTAGATGTGTTTCTTAATTCCAAAACAAATTTGCAATTTATGTAAGTTTTTTTTAAAGTGTTACAGACAAACAGTTATATCTCTATGAATATTTACAAGTCTCTTGGTGACGTTTGAGCATCTTCCAGATGTTGTAATTTGATAACAGACACACAGGCATACTGGTTTTCTTTATAGCCAGTATATTTCCCTGACTGAATGAATAACAGTACGGTGGTGTGTGTGTTTGCGCACGTGCATAGGCGGTGTAGGGGGGGGGNGGGGGGGGGGACAGCATACGCCCCCTTCCCTCGGTATAAGGTGCCATTTTTCGACCTTTTTGCACCACTTGAAGTCAATTTACAGTACGTTATGAGCATATGTTTCTGTAGTGCGTAACTTTGCTCCTTTTCTTTGAGCATTTTGCTTTGCTAAACAATCGAAAACAAAATGGCAGCAACATGTCGTCTGCTACAAAGCGCAAAAAATGATTACTATTGAGAAAAAGATGGGCCACTATCAGAAAAAAACAGGCAAATATCAGAAGTTTGTTTTTATTAATTAGAACACAAGAAAGTAAAAGGTATATTGTACAGACGTACATGTTTATTTGCCTAAATGTGTATCTAGCCATTTTCACTTTACGATTACCTTTGTGTTGCTAAATGCGTTTATACGGTTGATAAAAGTGAACTATTCTGCCCCCAAACCCAAAATACCGCCCCGCGCCTGGTGTACGTGCACGATTTAAAAATATATCATACAATTTCCTCAATAGTTAATCTTATGAATCGTTAGTTGTGTACATATGCGCAAACCGGAAGTCGCATGCGTAAGGTTAATCATAAGCACCAATATTTGGGAGCATGGGACATTGAATTTAAAAAAAACAGTTTCAATGAAATGTTTTTGTATTAGTTGTACAATTTATATGTAAGCAATAAGAAAACAAACCCTTTCTTTCAACTTCTTTGTCACAGTCAATTGTAGCCTAACACCAGTTGACCATTTTTCTCAGCAAGTCTGAATGTGTTGTTAAATTATCGCTTAAATGATTTACGTGTGAATTTAAGCATGCATTATCCATGTACTCAAAGTACTGAAAACGCAAGTGAGCTTGCGTGCCACGTTTTATACTCAAACTGTTTTGTTGGGCATTATAGCTGATCGGGTCGAACTGAAATGCTGCAAGTTGGATACAAATAGATGAATAATGATGCCCATGATTGCAATAAAATTGGGTTCTTCAATTTTACTAGATTAAAGTCGCATCATCTGTAATTATTCGTTAATATTGAAGTTATGTTAGATAAAAAATTGTCCCGTTCCCACGCTAAGCGACGAGATCGCAATGTTTGAAAAAACAAAATTAACTTACCACCGACGGGGATCGAACCCGCAATCCCCGGCTTAGAAGGCCGGTGCCTTATCCATTAGGCCACGGTGGCGTATACGTATACGTATAGGTTAGCAATCCGGTTAAAAAGTCATAATTTAATGTGTAACATAGCTTTTAAGTCAGAATTAATATATCTTTAGCATTGCTTTTAAACGTGTGTACTCGTTATATGTACACCAAACGTACATTGATTCACTCTATCCTACTGTTAGTGCAAAAATAACGTGATAAAGACTGCGTGAAGGAATCATAATTAATGCTGCGTAGAGGTTAAATTTGTTGTAAGAAACGTACGTGCATCTCGTGCTGCTTGGGCAAATCAATCTACAAACTAAGCAAAAACAAACAAAATAATCACTTACTCTTACAACTCTTGAGAAACTACGCCATAACTGTTTCCGTTCACAGTCAAACTCCGACAAACTTATGAATTTCAAATTAAAGTTGATCTCTTAGAATCATAAACAAATTAAGGCTTCGTTGCGACATGAAAGGCGGAAATACGTCGGCATACCCAATGCGTTTACCTAATCATCGAATAAGAAATTATTGGCAAAGTATGGTGCACACATATTATATGTGTCAAATGGCCCAAACAAATAATAACCAACTGTAATACAACACTACCGATTCATCGTTTTAACTATAAAAGTAATTGTATGAGATATGTTTTTTGTGCACGCACACCAGGCGCGAGTACGGTATTTCAGGTTACGGGGGCAGAATAGATTACTCCTATCACCCGTTTGAGTTTGATTGTGAACGGCATATTTCGATTACTCTGCACTCCTCCCTATATAAGCTTGTGGCACCACAGTCATACCCTATGAAAGTAATTAGCCTACTAGACTTACGAAAGTTTGACAATATTTAGAAATATAGCTGGTATTTTCTAGTGTATAACCTTGTACAGAAAGATAATAATGTTGGTGATTTCTTGTACTTTGCGGTGTCGTGTGGATGTGAACACGGTGGAAAATTTACCTGTTAGGTTTGTCAACGGGAATTGAACCCGGGTCGCCCACCTGAAAAGAGTGTGCACCAAACACTACGCTTGTTATGCTACATTCCCACTGTCCTCAGATCCTCCACGAACGCCAGGATAGATCACACGTAACTGATCGTTGTCTTCCTCCGAGAGTTAAGGCGAATATATGAAACGCTGCTTTGCGTTCGGCTGCAATCTGTACTTGATTGCAAATTACATGTGCCACAATCTGATACGATACGATTTCTGTTGCGATATATTTCACGATGTACTCGATGGTATGCACGATGGGAGCTAAGACTTGACACGAATGCTAAACAATATCCCAATTGGGTATCGACCTTATCACTTTTTGATGAGGCAACATATTGTACCAGAACGTGACATGTTTATCTTGCATAAGATCGACTGCAATCAACGCAGTGTGAAAGTACGAATACAAACGATTTGTCGCGCTTTGTAACGATACAATACAAGTGTATAGATGATACGACGAACAATTGAGCGCAGTGGATCGTGTTAATCGTATTAATTTTGAACAGTTCAATCATTTACATTGATCAACACTATTGATAAAAGCCAATAATGTCTGATAGGACCACCGCGATGCTCTCACAAGTAACATGACCACGATGGGCCAATATTGACAGTGAGAACATAAGAGTGTGACTAAAAACGCGTTGTTTTTCCCTTGCGATGTGTCGCGTTGTCTGGCGTCGCTCAAGTAAACTTGGCGCATGATATAATTGCATTCGTTGGTTCTCCAGAGAGCTATCAGTTCGTTTGTCTGTTTGACACTTGTATTTGGTGTTTTGCAGGTTATGTGTGCCATATTGTATCTGCTATTGATGCAGTGGTAGCAGACACATTATTTATAATCTGCATTTCTGTCCGGAGTTGTTATTTAAGGCCTGAGAGTGTGCAAGATAGGCAGTGAAATTTATCCCGTTGCTAGCCAAATTTTATATCGATCAAATGGAATGCTTTTTGTAATGAAGGTTTACGTAATCTGGGACTTGTATGCATATTGTTGCAGTACTGACGATAGTTTTTTTCCATGGGTTAATCAGTTGCGATATTTGTGTCATACTCACCGCAACGGAATTCTTCCCTTTTACATTACATCTAAATGTATGTTAATGGAATTATAACCACGAAACCACCGTTCACATCTAAAGCAATGATTTGTTCGTAGTGTATTTACCAGATTGGTGTCTGCCATTTAATGGACAGGTACAATACTGAAGCTTTACTCCAGCGTATGTGTTCTTTTAACGTTACATAAAAAGAAAGAAATTATATTAGGGAAAATAACAATTTTTACTACTTATCCTGTTTTGACAGTAAATATATGCAGTCTGATAATCAATATTCTTATTTTCCAAACTGCGATATACCAATATAATTTTACTCGAAGGCAGGTTTCTAAACTTGAATGTGCAATTTACGTGTGTATCTTCAGTTTCATTTATGTATGTAATTTCAGGCATCGCTTCTATGCTTTGTCCAATTTGATTACGCGCGATCCTGTTGTAAGCTCGAATGGCTTTAAGCCAGCGAAAGTTTTTAATTGGGTCCATATAAACTTTACCTGAAAATGACATCCTATTTAAATTGGTTGGTCGATTATGATTGATGAAACTTTAAGAATTTCAGTAAGTCCATGGATGATATTCTAGCAAATATATTCAAAGTTATCCTGCCCGGTTCTCAAGATGGATCATACAGATTTAACTAGAACTTTCTCGAACGTACGTCTTATTAGATAAGGTACATTGAAAAAAGTTAATAAATCGTAGATTTGCTCCGTCTTAAGGAAGCAAAGGTTGAATTACGAACTATATTACACAAGTTATGTTGGTTTAGTTTTCTGATTAAGGTGGTCAAATCAGGAAATGATTCCGCTACGTTAAAACATGTACACAAACATATACGGACATTTATAACATGACTTACGCTCCAGGAGTGAAATAACGTAATGCTCAATTTTGTATATTACACGGGTGTTATTTCACTATTTATATAACTATGCAAATTAGCCGAATCACTTAAAAGATATTCATACGCGCTGTCAAAGACAAGGCATTTACAACCGCAACTTGCTTACCCACAATGCTCTTTTTTTTACTGCGGAGTGCAGCTTATAGCTACACAACCATATAGGCTTATTCGTCCAGAACTACTTCTCATGCTCGGGTACACACAATGACCGCATTGCTGCTTCGTTATAGATATCGACCTTTCCTCTATATGGCACGGAGGGGAATACATGTGTGTTTTAAAGCATTTTGTTGGTCATGTTATAAATAGAATCTTGCATTAGTGGTCGTTTTGTATTGAATTTATTAAACTCGTCATCTAAATGAAGATAAAAACTCGGCAAGCCTCGTTTTTATCTTCATTTAGATGACTCGTTTAATAAATTCAATACAAAACGACCACTCATGCAAGATCCTATATGTCTCAATAGGAATTTTAGACAAAAGTCTCCTGATGTTAGTTAAACTTTAGAATTAGGCTCTTAAGGTTTAACAATAAACATATCGTAAACTTTAAACTAAAGGTCAATCTCATAGCACAGGTTAAAAGGCTGACAAAAGGCAAGGCGTACATAACATTCTTCATACTATATTATCAATTTTTATATTTATCAAAAACAATTTAAATTTCTATCCTAGATAAAGCCAATAAAAATATAAACTAGACAACAACAACAACAACAACAAGACATTAACCGATCTATTACGTTTCGGTGTGAATATCACAGACAGCAAATAATGTGGCATATATTTTAAGCATTCGGAATGATCATGTTTTCTGTTAGTGGCAAAATTTCTTAGTCACACAATTACAGCTCCCGCTAAGAAAATTCGAAGCGAATTAAGTCGAGATATAAAGCGAATTTTAATGCGAAATAAACGCTAATCACTTGCTTGTTGATATGGCTGAAAATGAGCAGCATTAAACAAAATAATAAAAGAAATACAGGGTATTAAACGCCGAAATATAACTGTTTCGACACGAAGGTCGCCATCCTGATCGTCACGTGATTACCCATTATGTTTAAATGCACATACGTGACCAGTTGCAGACTTGTGACTATTAACAATTGTTCAAAATAATTTGCCATGCTATGAATAGTTTACAATGATGAGTCTTGAATATAACTTACTCGTGGACAATAATTTTGATAGGGGAATAATTTACTCAAATTATTATAATTTTACTGTTATCCAGAATTAGATTGTGTTTTACATTAACGGTGCTTGGTTATTAATTATAACCCATTTAAATACGAAGCTTCAATGGTATCGCATAAATAAGTAGTAAGTAAAATAAGTCGATGTATTTCTAAATACCAACCCTAATTTGCAAACCTGTTTCTTATATAGCGTCGCAGGCAAGGCATATACTATCTCTATCAATATTCACAAGTCTCTTTGTGGCGTTAAAGCATGTGCCTGATGCTGTCATGTGCTAACCGACACACAGTTATGTATTGCTTACTGGTCTTCTTTATATCCATTATATTCCCCTGTATGAATGAAGAATCGCACACTGATGTGTGTGTTTGTGGGTGTGCATACGCGGTATAGAGGGAGCGGAAACAACGCACGACCCTCCCCGTTTAATTTTCCATTGTTCGACTTTTTTCCCACCACTTGAAGTCGATTTACATCTTGTTATTAGTATATGTTTCTGTAAATTTCGTTAAATTGCTCCTTTCCTTTGAGCATTTTGTTTCGTTACACATTCGATAGCAAATTGGCAGCAACATGTTGTCTGTTCCAAAGCGGCAAAATGCGTGCTTTTGAGAAACAATATGCAACTATGAGAAAAACAGGCAACTATCAGAATTTGTGTGTGTAAGTAGAACAAAAGAAAGAAAAAATGTGTATGGTACAGGCGTACATGTTAAGTTGACTTAACATGTGTCTAAGCCATGTTCATGTAACGATTTGCTGCTTGGTGCGTTTTTACGGGTGATAAGAGAAACTATTCTACCCGCGTAATCGAAAATACCATACCCGAGCCTGGTGTGCGTGCACAATATTAAAAAATTCATACAATTTCCTTAATAGTTAAAGTGATGAATCGTTAGTTGTGTACATATGCGCAAAACGGAAGTCACGACAGCGGGGTCACATGCTAAAAGTTAATCATAAGCACCAATATTTTGGAGCAAGGGTCATCGAAAATTAAAAATACAGTTCCAATGAAATGTTTTGGTATAAGTTGGACGATTTTTATGTAAGTAATAAAAAGTCAAACCCTTTCTTTCAACATTTGTGCCACAGTCAATCGTAGTTGACCAATTTTCTCAGCAAGTCTCAATGTGTTGTAAAATTATCGCTTTAATGAATTACGTACGAATTTCAGCATACATTAGAAATGTTATCAAAGTACTGAAAACGCAATCGAGATTGCTTGCCATGTTTCATTCTCAGATGTTGTGCAGGGCATTATTGCTCGTCGGATCGACCTGAAATGTTGCATGTTTGGTACAAATAGATATATAATGATGCCCATGATCGAAACAAAATTGTGTTCTTCAATATTACTATTTTTTAGTCGCATCATCTGTAATTATTCGTTAATATTGAAGTTATGTAAGACAATCATACATTCCATCACGGTGGCGTATACATTTTAGTTTCGTACTTTGATTGAAATTTAATGTGTAATATTGCTTTTAAGTCAGAATTAAATATGCCTAAAACATTTCTTTCAAACGTGTGTACACGTTTTATGTACACCAAACGTACATTGATCCACTCTATCCTTATGTAAGTGAAAAAGATGTGATATGGGCTGCGTGGAGAAATCATAATAAACGCAGCGTAGAGGTTGAATTTGTTGTGGAATTCACGTGCATCCCGCGCATACTACATGTGCAACGATCTGGTATGGTTTAATCTCTATTTTAGACTAACAAGCGATTAGTTGAGATTGTTTCAAATAAGTCAAACGATTCGACACAATCATCAAGGTCAGATTCCCCGCGCAATTACCTTTCCGGACGCAATGATACGGTATCCTTCGTTATTCAAGTATAAATGCGCTCAGTAAAAAAAACGATAGGATTTCGGTTGCAATATATTTTACGATTGAATCGATGGTATTGACGATTAGAGCTTCGACTTGACACGAATGCTATACAATATCCCAATTGTTTACAAACCTTATCAAGTCTTGATTTGGCAACATATTGTACCAGAACGTGATAGTTGTTGTTTGAAATAGATCGCATGCGATAAACTCACGACAAACAATTCAGTGCGTTTTATCGTGGTAATCGTATTAAGTTTGAAGCGTTCAATCATTTACAACGATTAACATAACCACGAGGGGACAATCGTGACAATGACACCATAAGAGTGTGAATAGAAACGCGTTGCTTTTCCCTTGCGTTGCGTTGTCGGGCGTCGTTCAAGTAAACTTGATGCATGATTTAATTACATTCGTTGGTTCTCCAGGGAGCTACCCGTCTGTTTCTCTGTTTGACAAATATTTTCTCTGCTATTTAGACAGTATAGTAGACACATAATTATATAATTTGCATTTTGCCGGAACGGTTATTTATGGCCTGAGGGTGCGCAAGATAAGCAGTGAAATATATACCGTTGCAAGCCAAATGAAAGAGAATTCTTTTTGTTATGAAGGTCGACGGAGACTGGGCTTTGTCTGCAAGTTGTTTCCGTACTGTCGATATATTATTGCCATGAGTTAATCAGTTGCGATATTTGCGTTTTATACCCACCGCAACGGAGTACAGTGGGATATATTAGATTCACCATGAATGTCGGTCCGCCAAATTATCTGTCCGTCTGTCCATACACGTACACACTTCTCCAACAAAAGTTTCCATCAAATTATAATATTCGCCTTTTCAAACTTGCATGTAGTTTACCATTTTATATGAAGTGCATGTATACATTTGCAATTTGTATTTATAAAACTGCAAACTATCTTGTAAATAGTATAAACGCGACTTAATGTTATTTTACCGAATATGGATCTGTTTTATGTAAGAAGCTGTACACATCGACAGTTTACTGGATTTGCATTGGTTAATTTTATAGCACTAAGGCTTTGTCATGGTTAGAAAGTCTCCTCAGCAGCTCTTTAAAATGCACACAAGTGAGACAATTGCAGACTTGTAACTATAGAATATAAACAATTGTGAAAAATGATTGGCAATGCTATGAATATTTTGCACTCTTAATTCTTGAATATAACTCCAGCGAGGAAAATGATTTTTTTTGATGCGGAAATAATTGCTTAATCTGATAATCGAATATTATAAAAAAATATATTGAGGAATGTTTAAATATCATTAGCTTTTTAATGAATATCTATATGTTTGTTTTGCATAAGACTTTGTTAGTATCTATTGTTTGTCTGCACAGACATTATTCTGAAGATGTCACTTTTGACTTTTGACGTAGTTTTTCTGTAATTTTGGTACTGGACATCAATTTGATATTGTACTGGTAAAACCGGTTGGCTTTGAAGACAGTATTGTTTAAAAACAATAATCTAATAAAATTATTATAATTGAACTGTTATCCAGAATAAGATTGTGTTATACATTTACGGTGCTTGTTTATATATTATTTATTATCAAAATACGAAGTATCAATGGTATCTATAAATAGGAAACGTTTATTGTCTCTAGAAATATTAACAAGTCTCTTGGTGCCTGAACATCTGCCAGATGTAATAATTTGATAACAGACACACATTCATGTATTGCATACTGGTTTTCGTTATAGCCATTATATTCTTCCCCTGAATGAATGAATAATTGTGCTGTGGTGTGTGTGTTTGCGCATGTGCATAGGCGGTGTAGAGGGGGCGGCAACGACCCCTCCCCCATATTTTGTTCCGTTGTTCCACTTTTTTTCGTCACTGGAAGTCAATTTACAGTTAGTTATTAGCATATGTTTCTGTAGTACGTAACGTTAGCTTATTTTCTTTGAGCGTTTTGTTTCGTTAAAACTTCGAGAAAAAAATGTCAGCACAATGCCGTCTGCTCCAAGCAAACAAAAACAGTTTTTCGAGAAAAACATGGCAATTAACTAGTAAGTTTTTTGTTTAACTTAAAACAAATGAAAGTAAAAAGTATATCTCACAGACGTGCATGTTAATGGACTAAATGTCTGTTTAAGCAATTTTCACGTTACACTTACCTTTGTGTTGTTTGAAGCGTTTTTTATGGGTAATAAGAGTAAACTATTCTGCCCCCCTCCCCCCGTAACCCGAAATACCGTTCCGCGCCTGGTGTACGTGCACACCACAAAACTATCTTACACAATTTCCTTAATACTTAAAGTGATGAATAGTTAGTTTTGTACATATGCGCAAACCAGAAATCATGACAGTAGGCAAATGCTAAAAGTTAATCATAAGCACCAATATTTGGGAGCATGGGGCATCGAAATTAAAAAATAGTTGCAATGAAATGTTTTGGTATAAGCTGGACAATTAATATTTAAGCAATACGAAAACAAACCCGTTCTTGCAACTTCTTTGTCAACGTCAATTGAAGCCTCACAACACTTGATTTTTTTTCTCAGCAAATCTCAATGTGTTGTACAATAATCGCTTTAATGATGTACGTGCGAATTTTAGCATGCATTGTCAATGTTATCCAAGTACTGAAAACGCAAGCGAGATTGCTTGCCATGTTTCATACTTTAATGTTTTGTGGGGCATTATTGCTCGTCGGAAAGACCTAAAATGTTGCATGTTTGGTACAAATAGAATAATAATGATGCACATGATCGCAACAAAATAGTTTTTTAATATTACTGTTTTTGTAGTCGCATCATCTGTAAGTATTCGTTTATATTGAAGTTATGCGAGATAAAAAAGGTCCCGTTCCCACGCTTACCGACGAGATCGCAATGTTGAAAATAAAATTTAACCTACCACCGGCGGGGATCGAACCCGCAATCCCCGGCTTAGAAGGCCGGTGCCTTATCCATTAGGCCACGGTGGCGTATACATTTTCGTATAGTACTCTGATTGAAAATTCATAATTCAATGTGTAACATAGCTTTTAAGCCAGAATTAATATGCCTTTTAAACGTGTGCGTTTACCAAATCATTAAATAAATATTGGCAAAGGATGGTGCACACATATCATATCAGTCAAATGGCCGAAACAAATTATAACTCACTGTAATACAAAACTACCAATTCATCGCTTGAACTATTGAAGTAATTGTATGAGACATGTTTTATTGTGAACGCACACCAGGCGCGGGTACGGTTTATCGGGTTACGGGGGCATAATAGTTTACTTGTATCACCCGTTGGATTTTGATTGTGAACGTCATATTGTGCTCACTCAGCGCTTCTACCTTATAAGCTTGCGGCACCACAATCATACCGTATGAAAGTAATAAGCTTACTAGACTTACGACATTTCGACAGTAATTTTAAATATAGCTTGAATTTTTCTAGTGTGTAACCTTTTACAGAAAAATGTTAATTTTGGTTTGGGTCTGTACTCTGCGGTGGAGCGGGGAATGTGGACCGGAGTACCAGGTGGAACATACACCTGTTTGGTTTGTCGATCACCAACCAACTTAACATGTGCCGGAAGGGGATTTTAACACGGGTCGCCGATCTAGCAAGCTTGTATACCAAACACTACGATGTTTATGCTAACTTCCCACTGGCTTGTGATCCTCCATGAACGCCAGGAATGGTCACACGTAACTGATTGTTGTCTTCCTCTGAGAGTTAAGGCGAGAATAGGATACGCTGCTTTGCACTCGGCTGCAATCTGCACTTCGTTTGCAAATAACAGGTGCTACTTTCTGGCACGGGTTGATCTCTATTCTAGAAACGATTACATGCTGCTAGATAAGAATGTTTCAAATAAGTCCATCAATTCGACACGATCATCACGATCAGGTTCCTCGAGCAAGAACGTTTCTGGACACAATCAAACGGTATCCTTCGTTAATCAAGCATGAATGCGCTCCATGGAAACACGATATGATTCGGTTGCGATATCTTTCACGATTTAATGGATTGTATTCACGATAAAAACCACGACTGAACCCGAACGATATAAATACAGCCCGATTGTGTATCGACCTTAATTCTTGAGATGGCAACATATTGTACCAGAAAATTACCAGTTCTTTTCTTGCATACCACCGCCCGCGGTGAAGGAATGTGGAAGTACGAATATATTATTTGTCCCGCTTTTTTACGATACATTACAAATTGAAACGATGACACCGACGAACACTTTATATATTAATATTTTTTGAACCGTTTAATCATGTCCAACGATTAAAACGATTGATAAGGGCGGATAATGTCTGACAGGACCACCACAATGCTCTCACGATTAAGACCACGAGATGCCAATCGTGGCAATGAGAACATCAAAGTGAAAATAGAAAAGCGTTGCTTTTCCCTTGCGTTGCGTTGTCTGGCGTCTTTCAAGTAAACTTGGTGCATGATGTTATTGGATTCGTTCGTTCTCCAGAGAGCTATCAGTTTGTTTCTCTGATTGACACATTTATCTGGTGCTGTGTAGTTTATGTATTTCATATTTTCTATGCTATTTATACAGTGGTAGCGGACACATAATTAGGTAATTTGCATGTTGCAGGACCGGTTATTTATGGCCTGAGTGTGCGCAAGTTTAGCAGTGAAATGCATCCCGTTGCAAGCCAAAGTTAATATCGATCAAATGGAATGCTTTTTTGTTATGAAGGTTGACGGAATCTTGGCTTTGTCTGAATATTGTTTCAGTACTGACGACAGGTTTTTGCCATGGGTTAATCAGTTGCGATTTTGCGTGTTATACCCTCCGCAACGGAGTACAGTTGGATATACTGGATTCACAAAGGACGTCGGTCCGTCCACTTATCTGTCTGCCTGTCCATACACACACACACACTACTCCAATAAAGTTCTCCAAAAAAAAATCACCTTTACAAATTTGCCTGCAGATTCCCATTTTTATATGAATTGCTGCATGTATACTTTTGTAATTTTTATGTACATAAATGCAAACGATATTCTAGTATTTTTCAGCTTAGTATTGCAAGAGCATTAAAGCTTCTTCATAGTTTGGTGAGTGGATGGATAAGGGATAATTGTCACTTCTTTCAATATTGAATACATGTTCTAACGTTTTGCTAAGTTTTGTGGATCGTGTAATTGTCAGAAATTAATCTAAACTCGTCCACCTGGGAATATTGACTGTTTAGACCGAGAGTGTGAAATATGTTTCGGAAATTAATTTTGTTTGTACCATTTGACTGAATGACCAGGAGTTGAAAAGCCTATATATATATTTTACATGTTATTGGTAGAGTGTATGTTTTTCAGGTTAATTGTGCCTATCATAATTGTCCTCTTGCCGGAGAGATATCACCAAAATTTGTGTTTGTCGTCTTCCTTTTGACATTACAATTAACTGGATATTAATTGAAATCATAAAAACAAAACCACAATTAATATCTAAAGCAACCATGATTTCCGATTTGATTACACGCGTTCCTTTTGAAAGTTCCACTGGCTCTAATCCAGCGACATTATTTTATTTGGGTTCATATACACTTTACCTCTCATCTGCAACCGGTTTGCCAATTTTGATGAAACGTTAAGAAATTCAGTTAGTTTATGGATGACCCTTTTACAAATGTATCATGTCCGCTTGACAAGATGGCTCAAAAAGATTAAAAAGAACTGTCTCGAGAACATACAGCTAATTAGAAAGGGTAAATTGAAAAGAAGAAAAGAAATTGTTCGGTTGCTGCGTCTTTAGGAAGCAAATGTTGAATTACGAAATGTTTCACAGCCATTGCTTGTTGTTAAGTTTTCTAAGGTGAGGAAATCATGAAATGATTACGGTCCGTTAAAAAAAGCATGGCACCAACACATACGAACATGGTATTTTGATGGCGGGGCTTATCAATGTCCTTTTACTTCTGACTTGCTGTACTTTAATAACATTAAGGCGCATTTCGTCTTCGTCTTTGCAGACAAAATTTGTCTTGCATATAATTGTTCATACAGTAAAACTATTTACTTTCAAATTTGTTTTTGTTTCTAATCTCTTTTGCTTTCTATTTCAGTGCAGGCCTGGTTTTGTGTTTCAATGTCATGAAAACCAAATGATCGATTACCTGACCCTTCTGTCAGGTTGGGTTTGTGAATAAAACATCTGATTTGGTATTTGAAATCAGTTTTCTGATTAAGATATTTTAGTAACACTTTAAAAAAGGTAGAACGAACAAAAATTAAGAACATTTCACAGAGTTTACACGTTTAAACAATAAAATAACGTGTTAACATTAAACTATAATTTAATCTTAAAGAACACGAAAGTGGTAAAAGGCAGAAGAAAGTTAAGGCTACGTACATAACATTCTTAAACTATATTATTAAAATTTGTATCTATCACACACAGTTTACATGCTTATCAAAGAAAAAGAAAACAGTAAACATATAACGAAGACAACCACAACAACAATACATTGAACTATTCAGGATGTTTCTAGTAAGAATATCACATTTCAGAAATCGGACTAATGATCCCTCTCGCAATGATATGTCCAGAAAGCAGGGTCACGGTCATCCTTCTGTGGCGACCTTTTGCGGTATACACTCAATCTGATCGGCGTTTGTGTGTACGCGTTCTTATGTCATCACTCGCCTCCCATTCTAATACCCTTATTAGAAAAAGTCCAAGTTGTTCGATTCACTTTCAGCGGACTATCTATTAATTTTCTTTATAATTCTAGTAGCATTCATATGTATATACATGTGCGCCTTCCAGGAGACATTTACACTCTGAACTCATTTTAACACGATACTTGTGAGGAACCGAAATCGATAACTGGCGTTAAAACATGCAGTAATTTCTTGTTTTATTTCCTGTATTCTCTTTTAGCGCAAACATTTCGCATATATTTATAACATAATGGAACAATCTTTAAGTGATATGTCATAGTAAATTGGCCATAAACTTTGTTTGTGTAGATAATACTGTAACACGTTATTGAACTATAATACATGCATATTTTTTTTAAAGATTATGTTATATAAATAGGTGTGTACAGATTGTGTCAGTTGTGTTTAAATAATTATGATCTTGTTTCTTTCCTTGTTATATAGTCTGGCATACTTTGTACAACAATAGTTAAGGCCTATTTCAATATTGCAATCCGTTACAATATACGTGGTGGAAACAAACAGTACTAAACGACATAGGCTTAAAAAAATCCTAGACTGAAATGAAATTATTTGATTAGATATATACAATGATACATTTCAAAATGCAAAACACCTTCTAGAAAAATACTCACATTTCTCTATTTCGCCTCAGCTTTGAACAAATGTATGTTATATATGCATATAAATATCAATATTAAGTTATAAAAGAAGTTATTTACATGTTTAGTATACAATTAAATGTTAGTAAATTTATATTTCAAGGTTCTTGAAACGCAAGTTTACATTAAGTATCTATTATCGAGGTCTCAATTTAGTTAATGGATTTACGGAATTTACAACAGATGTACATGCAATATAGATGAGTACTACGTGAATGAAAGTATTAACAATAGATCTGCATGGAATATATACGAGTACTCGGAGGATTACAAGTATTAACAATATATCTAAATGTAATATACACTTGTACTACGTGGATGAAAAGTATTACTAATATATGTACATGCAAAACATGTATAAAGTCTCTATATGAATCACATTTAAGTTTATTTACAGCATTAACACGCAATAACACGCAAGTGTAAAGTTTCCACTGACGTTGCAATTAAATAAAATATCATCATTCCAATTGGAAAATTATAAACGTTCACGTCTGTTGCATGTTTTTTTGTTTCGATAAACTCATTGGACAAACAACATTTAAGCAGAATTTTCTATAATAGTTTCAATGCGTGTTGTATGATGTAGAGTACTTTTTTGCAGAAACATGAATTAAAACAAATGTTTTTATGTCATTATATGATAAAATGATAATGCCAATATCATGTGTTAGCCAATGTCTTTTTAAAAAATGTTCAACAACATGTTTTCTCTTAATGTTGTTCTTTAAGATGTGTTAGATTATTCATCAGCGCGTGATTAGGCACATGGGTGTAACTAAACAAAATAATTAGCGAAAATTAAACAAAAATGAATCTCAGCAGTGTATTCATTTCAACGAAATACTGCTCAGAGATTGTAAATGAGAGACATGATGACCATTTAGATCATGTTCATTTAATGTACAACATTTCTTTTATCAGGAGCTCGTCAGAGTTTGTCCGACCTAACTAGAAAGTTTGCATACGTGGTACTCATAGCAGAGGATACTTAGTTGTAGATCACTCCTATACTATAACAGTACGTTGTCCTACCTTTTGGAACGTTGGCACACGTAGCACTAATAGCAGTGGTTAATCTTTCATAAACTATAATAGTATAATACTGGTGAATGACTACTTCACACGAGAAAGTTTCGCGAAACTCTGTCGGCAAACAATCCCACGATTCATAAGAATGCAAACAACACCTTTGTTTGTGTTAAACGTGTCTATGCAGTGTCACGGTTTGGGGAAAATGGAGAATATAAGATCTAAATATCCTACCGTGATACGCAAGTGTAAGTATGCAATATGTTCTTCTTACAAAACATCATTACCTATTAATACATGTACTACATTAACAATGGTTACATATGTATTTCGGTGTAAGATTTGTATTCCAAACTGTGAAGAAAACATGTTCTCTTTTTTTTCAACTAGAACATTCGATTCGATTTGCATTCAAATAAAACGCAGATAAATTATGTATATTATAATAATAATTTAATTCAAAAACCATATAAAATTATCAACGAGATCCTACTCGTCGTTTCACCACAATCTTCTAGGGAAGGGAGAAAACGAAGGGTAAAACTTTAAAATAAAAAGGACCACACAAACGACTATAACTATAATATACACATTCAGCTGTTTAAACATTCAGAAATTATACGCCGTCTATTCAAACTGTGTGAGTTAGGATATTATAGCCTTAAGTTTTATTTGTTCGAGGACATGTATTTATAGACACACACATCAAGTGCAAAATAGGTACACGTAATAATTATAAATTGGTTAACATTACCTACGATAACAACACAAACAGATTTGCCCTAACGTTGAATATAATACGATAAGAAATGCATTTATTTTGGTCTGATTCGTCGAATACGATTGACCATTTCTTATGATCGACTCAACACTTTAAGTGTTTCAAACACAAACACATACGAGCTCAAAACAATTTCAAATCACTTAACATACAACAAAACACAATTATGTATTAGTTATTTGAAATCCTTTACTTTAACTCAAAATTAAAACACATTACATGCTATTCCAAAAGAAACAAAGGAGTGTAATTATCAATCGTTTGTATAATGCGCAATAGACCAAAATTCAATACAGCTCCAGGTTTCTTTTGTCATTCCAGTATTCAGTGTAAAAACGAATTGAATGTTTCACATAGCTCTTCGATTTTAATTATCTAAATACTCTGATCTCCAATGCTATTGGCATTAAAGCAATGCCAAAGATCTCTTATTGATAATTGCAATTTTTTAACAATATGGCAAGACACTTGTGCATGCCTAGCTACGCATTTTTTATCTCACAATTATAAACAATCAACAATAGTCAGAAACGTTACCTGCATACAATCCAATTATTCGTATTAAATACTGCATTCATAATTTAAGTTTTTAATTGCATATTGAAGACACGTTTGTATGTCGAAAAAGACAAAGAAAAACATTGTTTTTATTTTTATTTGAAGCGCGTATTTGAAAAAGCTTTGGTGATTAGCCCGACAAATGCTGTTCACTTTGTACAAGTTCGATTACAATAGAATATTTGATATATCTTTTAGGCAGATATATTTTCTAACAAATGTAAATGTTTTCCATGGTTATGTTGACTTTAAAAATTACGTAAGCAAACTTGAATTTTCATTTTGTGATAAATAAAGTACCAATGAAAACTTAATAACCAAAAAACAGCCATCTAGTCGAAGTCATCAGGGTCGAAGGAAAATACTTTTTAAACCGATACTCCGGTATTTCAAATTATATTTTTAATTATGTTATATAGGTGGGAGTTTTTCTAAACAGAAACAACACAATGCCTGATAGCCTTTCTGTGTAATTAATGTATAATTGCTAATATTGTTTTTATAATAAAATGAGTGGTATCCATATTATGGTGTGTCACTCGTTGTTGTAATAATTTGGTAAATTGTATGTGGTTTTCTCATTAATCATTTTAAGAAATGAATATATAATAATAAAGGATTGGTAATGTAGATCTAGATGTATAAGCATCTTTCTGCTGTTCAACCAAGAAGGAATACAACGCTATCAGTTTTAAACAAATTCCAATTTTATCTTGTTTTTGCATCTTTTATAGTTCGTTTGCAACACAACTGGCTTGAGGCGCAATCTGCAAGTCCGCATACAAAGGAAATGATTGTAGATGTTTACGTATTATTGACGTAATTTTGGTATATAATGCAATCTTTGGCAGCGTCCTGAAAACATGAATCACATTCTTCGCAAATGTAAATAGTTGCGTTTCATAACTGTGGACCACGCAGCTGCATGTTGTTTACGAGAAAGGCTGGTTGTTCAATGTCGGTAAATCAAGCAGTTTCGAGGTCAATTGCGTAATAAATACGTGTCGGTTTCTGTATCTGTATCACGGGGCGTTTTTATTGCCGGAAGAACGTTACGTTATAAACAAAATATGTAACATATTTTCTAAGGTTTGCTATAGTTGAAAATTACTTGCAGACAGTTAGTTATGATATTACGAGAAGAAACATAGAGTTATGTCAAATAGTGGGTTATTATTACATATTATCATAGTGTTTATTGTTTGTTACCGAAAATTAATGCGTATATGGAAAACAATTAAAATAAAGTTATCTCGTCCGTCTGTTATTTTATCACGATTTTGGTGTGGAATATTGCTCAATTATTATGTGAGGAATGTTTTTGAAACTTCATATACTGAAAGGGGGAAATGAGACGAAGTGCAGAGCATACGGACTATTATTCTTGTTTAATATTACGGAGATCAATCTTGGTATTTATATTGAGATACATAACCTTTCGACGTGTTTAAGAATTTCAATTGACACTGTATTGCATGAAGCCCTTTGGGTCACGTAGACCATTAGTCTTTTCTGTTAAAACATTTTCAAGGATATTCTGTACTTAACGTTACGAGTTCCGTTATAAACATCTAAGATTTATAGCATTCATTACACATCTCACAGTATACTGTTAATTACGATACACCTGTCAATTTAATATAGAGGAAGACTATACATACAAAAACAATCTTTAACAAAAATCACGATTAAATCAAAGCACTTTATTTTCAAACCTAGTGATGGTTAGCCTAACCTCACACTGACGACATAAGTAAACTGGGATGTTTTTATTCTACAATATGAAAAATGAGATGACTGTTTTTGATGGCAGAGCAAATGCCCTTTATGTGTCATGATACTCGCGTTTTACATATGTTGTACGTGCGTTAAGAGCTTGTAATGGACCTTTAACGATCTACCAATCTTCAATCGATTTCACACACACACACACTTTTAATTAATATTATATCAAATGTAGTGCATCGATCAAGTTGGCTTTAAACAGAATAATACATAAAAGAAAATCAATCTTGTTCAAATACTTTCCTCGACACGTGCTTCACGAGGATGCCACAACATACACGTGAGCCAGAAATATCAGAACGTCATGGATGAATGATTTAAAGGCAATTTTGTCGAAAATGTTCCCCAGCAATTTAATTCGAAATTTTAAATTGATATCTTGAACCGCATTTATAAATTAAGCATTATACACGTGTTGTGTTAGAAGTGCCTTTAATCGTATTGCTGTACTCGCTCCAAGCGCGTACCATTAGTGTGCAGTACGAAAATTTAATTGAGCGGTTTTATAAATACATTACGTGTTTGTGTATAGCAAAGAGTCCTGAAGGGTTCACTATCAAGCATAGTAGATATCCACATAACGGTGCCTAGAATCGCTCTCATAAGAAGCAAAGTTAGTCACGTCATTGTTCACAGTAATGTAACGGATAAACAAGAAGGTCAGGCTTAACTGTCTTGTATGTCAACAAAGAACACGTTTACATACAACGTTTACACATTCAATCAATTTCTATTCCTATTCCTATTAATCTTGACCAATCTTTAGTCTTTGACATCTTTACAATTTTAAGATGAGTAACGTATTGGACACTTACAAATGTATCTTTTGGAACTGAAGATAGCACCCACTATTTCACACGTCTCGACCTTACAAACCCATTTGTGTTAACGATAATCCGTTGATACAAAAATGGACTTATTTTGCTTTCATTTCAAAATTTGTTGGAAAAGTTGTTATTCATAAACTGAAACGCTGCAAATACTATTTCCATATTGCCTTAGTGCACACATTACGTAATGTGCTATTGAGAGCTGAACACAAATACATGTATCAGTGGGATTGATGCTTTCTACATATGTGAATACCTACGGCATAACGAGAACAATCGCAAACTATTATGTCTTATTTTCAAACTATTAAGCGGGGTTGTTGTTGTGCTATTTAAATTGTTTTGAATCAATAACTAACTTGAGATAGAAGTAAGAAATAAAACTTCTTTGCTCATGTGCCTGACATGTTTGTATCATGAACCCATCAAATTGCTGTTGCAATACTCTGAAGTATACACATGACAAGTATGATTAATTTGAAGTCAGTAGTAAATGCGTCAAACGCAAATGAGAGCAAGATTTATTACGATATTTTTATGGAAAAAGTGATTCTCGGGGTCAGCATGGTTTGAAGTGTCGTTAGAGTTGATTGAAGCTCTTGGTATTGAACTCAAAGTTACTGGGGCACTGTTCAAATTGTAACGTTGATTTGATGCAGTGCCTTATTTCCTCAGAATAAACTTTTAGATGGGCTCTTTTTTAAATAAGGGATTGATATAAACAAAAGAACATGAAATTATAATACAAATTGTATTTATCCAAACATATTCATCCATAGGGAACAACCTATATTAGAGAAATTAAAACTGAAGGAACGTTGGTGATACTTCTTGTTATTAATGAAAACAATATTTAAAAACATCTGTTTTAGCGAAGTGTTTACCTCTTACGACTGTTCTATGTAGACGTTTATGTGCATATTAAATAAATAGTATTTGCTACAGCATTAGCATCCGAGTGTTATATACATACACTACGATACATTTGTCCAGGTTCATGTAAGAAATCTCGTATACGATGCACATGTTGCAAAGTAAGCATGAAAGCATGAAAAGCAAAGTGTTTATAACTAAGATTATTCCACCAAACGCAAGTAATTCACTAAGATCAATAAATACAAAAGTGTGTATGTTTCACGATGGTAGATCGGCGAAAGCAATTGTCTATACAATTTCCTTAAATAAACATTTACTTACGTCAGTATGTCAATGATTGTTTTCGGAACGAGTAAAGACAGCAATTTCCTGTAAAATGTACTTTGTAAAGAAAATTAATGGTTTGACATTGAAATGTACCGGTCGAGTATATTGAGCAATTTTATGTAGTTGGCTTTCGAATTGGATTCCTCACAAAATCGTCTACATAGTGTTTTAAAGATAACGGAATCATGAGATTCGGATAAATACTAAAACATTATCAAGGAAAGTAAAATGTATTCAAAAGCTACACTTCACTTGAGAAGCATAGTACCATTCAAGCTTTTCGCTAAATAAAACAATGTCTGCTAAGCATAACATTTCGCATTGTTGACAATTGCAAAAAAGGTAAATCATCAGAGTACAAACAATGTTTCAATTAATTAACTAGAATGGATGTATTGGCACAGTATGGGCATCGGTTTAGAGACCTAGTTGATCAAACTGTTGCCTGTGAAACACTCATGTTTTCATTTTCGATATACATAGGTACATTTGATTGAAATCGCTATTGCCGCGTGTTTGTTTTTTGATAAAATATAGGGTGAGTTTGAGTTTGAGTAGCGAAAGATATTTGCAAGTTTTCCTTATGTACATATAAAGGAAGTTACTCAAAGTGTTGGGCCAATTTTAACCACAGTTTCATATTTTCGGTAAACTTGGAAGAGGACTATTATACGATATAACATACCAAATACCAAAGCTATGTGCCTTGCGGTTTCAGAGGAGAAGATTTTTTAACTTTTCATTGTATACATATAAGGGAAACAAGCAACCCCCGGAGCAGGACCAGTTATAACCCCAGAGACACGATTTGAAAAACAAAACAGAACAATAAGATGACTATTATACGATATTACAGGCCGTTACACGCCAAATACCCAACCTTTGGGTTTTAGAGGAGAATATTTGTGTCAGTCTTCACTATATACTAATACGGTGTGATTTGAACAAACTAGGTAGAGGACCACCACACGATGTTTCATGCTAAATACCAAAGATATGTGCCTTGTGGTTTAGATAAGAATATGTATTAAAAGTATTGACTGTACATACATGTAATCCCAATGGCGAGACCAGTTTTGACCCTAATGACACGCTTCAAAAACGCTTGGCAGAGAACTATCATATTACATCCCGAATGCAACAATTTTCGATCTTGCGGTTTTAGACGAGATGGCTTTTGACATTTTTGCTACATACACATTAGGGCAACAAGACAGTTTAAGCGCGGAGCCAATTTTAATCTAAATGGCTATGTGGCCTACCATAATTTGTAACCTGCCAAATAGAAAATCTCGGACGACGGACATCATGGTACCCGTATAGCTTCAATTCCATACCATTAAAATGACTTTCTTAGTCATTGGTAATTTTCTGATTAATGTGGAGTTTCACTTCTTTATATTGCAAGCAATATGATTTGTACAGCCGATGTGAGTAAAACGAAGATGAATATAATAGTTGTATATTCTAATGAGTACAAGCGTATAGTTTAAATAGCAAACTATTAATCGAACACAAAACGCGGTCAAGAAATACTTAAAATGAGTGAACCGAAGGTCAACATTGTCATCTCTATATTGGGAACATCCATATCCAATTAAAGACGCTTGGGGATTTATACTGCCAATCAGGATTGTCAATGCTATGGCCACACATTTGGTATCTTAATATCTTGTTATGATCATATTTATGGTTAAGAATGATCAGATTTTGATGAATCATGTTGTGATATGCGTAAATTCTTTTCTTACAATACCGAGGCCAATAGCAATTATTTTTTCATCAATAAAACTGAAATATATATATACAGACATACATGATTCTATTTTTAATACAGGTGCTGTACTGTACTGCAATTCATGCCGTAAAATGCCATGGGAAAAGAAAACGTCCAAGATGTCTTGTGTGAATTTATAGTCCGAACATTTAGTACTTCAAGCATTAAACAGTTAGTTTTTTAAATATGCTGAATATAGAATCACTAAAACTAAAATGGGTATTTTTCGACTTTAATGGACTTCTCTACAGAGATGATAATTATACATCGAAATCGGAACAAATAAAGCAAAGCAATTGTAACGCTGTTAATCGTTATCAAAAACGTGTACTACGATATTGTGCAAACTTACATCCGATTTAAACATTCCTTTGTGATTAAGATTAGTGTAGTTCTCTTTTGCTTCTAGAGATTCCGTGTTTGAACAACAGGACACGCACGTTATAATGATTTGTTTTCTTGTTATAATAACTATTTCATATATTACATTCTTTTAGTGCTTTCAGATAATGCAATTTTTCAATAATACGAAAATCAGCAAACGAGTTCGTTTTAAGCCAGTCTCATGTAATAAAACATGCACCCCATGCATCGGAGAATTACCCATTATTGTTTCATTTTGTATTGGCACGAAAGTTTGAAATTTTCACAGCAGTAAATCTAGGTGTCTTTCAACCCACTTATATATTATTTCTCGCCTGTCAGATGATCATTCAATAGTTTATTCCGATGCATTAATTGGGCACACGTTTGCACGATTCGAAACGTGTTCTATATTCTGGCACCACGTATCGTATGCATAACGGTAATCAAAAACTCTGGATAGTTTAAGTATTCAAGAACAAAATCTTTCCAGGTTAAAATCTCAATTTGGACGTGCATGTATTTTCATGATAACATTTCTGCCTTTATATATGTTGCTGTATTACTATAACATGTATACTCATGGATAGTATGTATATTGTATCTTGGATAAACATGTTATCATTTAATTTTTCAACGCACTCGATGGCGTTGGTCCTTTGCTAACACCTACAATATGGACATAATGAAACCACACAAACAATAAATTGTACATCTACGTCAATAACATTTAGCCTATAAGTGGTTTTGTGTACTTGTATAAGACACTTAATTATGATCCTACAAAGCAGTTTTGTTTATTCTTAAGTCGTGTATAGGCCTAAATAGTCTTTCGCGAACATAATTACTAAAAACATTTATTGTCCGAGCATCGTAATAAATGCCAGTATTTGTGTAAGAATTGGGCAATATTTAAAAGTGGTGTGTTCAAACATACGGTTAAAGATATTATTGAATAAGTAATCCTTTGAGTAACACATAATGAAATATTCTGTTTAGTATTTTTCACCTGTGAAAGTCCATGTTAAATAACATTTGTTAGATAATTTCTACTATAAAACTATTTTAATAAACTTGAAAAGGGCGGATTAAAACATCATCATCAGAGTTAATACGTCGTTTTTGAATGTGCGGCACACCCCTTTTTTAGACATGGGGTGCGATTACATTAAATCTAAGAGTACGTGCATATTAGCTGGTTGACACAAATAGTTGTTACAGCAGTGTCTAGTTCACGTTTAGATATAGATATCAGAGGATGAATACATACAATTGTTTGTAACGTTCTATCTTATAAACATTCTAAGTACCAAGCCACTTTCTTTTATTATGCATAGTCAAGTATTATTAGTATTGGTGTTGTACTATTGGTAGTGTTTAAACATAATTGTTATAGTTCATGCTAATATAGTTCATGCACCGTTTATGAACACGAGCACTACTAATAATTATTAACTCTCGGCGTAAACGCTATTATTATTAACGTGTAATGATAAAAACAGTTAGAACGACAAGCACTTAAGCATTTATGGTATGGTAGTCATTGACATCATAAATGGCCCCGACCAATCTGAGTGTGAAATCATCGCAATCACTTTGTCTTGTAGCACACGTTAAAGTCATTAGGTACGTTCTTTGTACGTTCTAATTTCAACAAATATTTAACATTAAAAGAGAAAAAATGACATAGCTGACCGATCAATTGGAGCAATAATGCATAATGAAATTAAGAAATACAAAAACGACGTAGATATATTATGTTAAATGCGTTTGTGTTATACCTTACTTTGTACGAAAAAACTTGTGAATTGTTAAAAAAAAGAAGAACAAAACACACGCCACCTTATTATGTTCATAGCGCAGATTATGTGACAAAAATGTTGTTTACATCGTTTTCAAAGGATATCCAGGCTGCGGGGGTACAATAAATAAATTGAACATACTAGTGATGGCTACTCTTCAAATCAGGGGAGAAACGGTAGTCATTTATGTGATTTGTACGTAAGCGTTCAAACAATGTCGACTGTTGGTTGCTATTAGACAATGTTCTTGAACACGTCTTATACATTGGATTTGGAGTGAAATACCAGTTTCTCGTAACCTAGGCAAAGACCATGCATAAAAACATCCGTTTAAAGTCTGTATTAGTTCACCTGTTCATGAAGGTACCCGATGCATCTTATGTACAAAGTATTCGCTATGGCATAAACATCTGTCATCCGTGCGTTCTGTATACAAATTCGATCAAATAAATCCTCGTAAATGTAGCATTAGCTTTAATTGGCTGCACGTGTGGCGTGGTGCAACTTTCATAAACTATAAGAAAATATATTTGTTACTAAATAAACTTAAAACGCATTTTTGCACTAAATGCGATATAAAGTGGTGAATACCTTTGGTTGTTAGTTGAATAGAAAACGTAAATGGCTGTTTGATGACCGTCTCCAAACAGAACTACAAATTGACAGCAAATAATGCAACAAAATAGTCTTTTTTCGTCATAAGTAAGACATATAACAAATCCGCGTACTCATTTTGAAATAAATTGCAGACTATTTTAGATGTGATTGTGTATGTATACATGTACTTCTGAAAATAAACCGTGCATGAAACTGGCACATGCAGGTAATTGGCAACAATACACCATTAAACCAGATGTGTCGATCCTGCACTGAATGCCCGCATTACTGCTAATGAGAAAATAACAAACATAAAGCACGAACGTCGATCTCATGTTTACTAATAATCATTTACCCTGCTATTATTGTAAACGGACAATGCATTCCTGACCACCTCTACATTTAAACAAAAACTGTTCATTGATTTTTGTAACTCATATTAACTGACAATGTCAAACGTTCACACATTCATAGCGACAAGACTTTTCCTAAATAATTACTTACAAAAGCCGTGTAATTAATTGGGTTAAGTATTGAGAGGAACCCCTTACAAACGCATATACACAAATGTGCATTATGCTATGGAAACTGTTTAAGTATACACTTGCTTGAAAACATTTTGTTTCGGGTCAAATATTCAAATTCACAATTAATACACAAGTTCGTGAATAATAATTCAGATTCTAATACTTCTGCTGGTTCCAAATCCAAAATAATTACACCATTTATTTGAAAACGTTTGCTTTGTAATAAATTGGAGTAAGAACTGACGTGTTTATTTTCTAAACGCGGTAAAAGCTCGTTGGAAAAATGTGTTTGAACTGGCCACACTTTCATATTGCAAGATTACATCCAGTATTAAGTATTGTTAGAAGTCATTCACAGTAGTATTTGATGACCCTTACTTTGCTCAGTTGCAGGAAAATATCTTGTTAGTAACGCAGTAAGGCATGCAGTGTTTCCTGTGTTCTCAATTCGCGGGAGAGTTGCCAAACTGACGAAATTCACAAAGAATGGTTGCGAAAAAAACTACATATGAAAATTTAACACTACATTTCGTTGTTAATGCATGTTATAATTGTTATTTCTGAACATGTATGAAAACCTAATGTCCTTTAATTTGTTTATTGTCACAGTCATTTCAATTGTAAAATGTAGTTTGATTTTTGTCAGGCGTTGGTCACATTGTTGAGTGCATGTCACATCGACCCCAGAACCCGCCAGGCTGAGGCCGAAGCACGAAAATTAACAGATTGTCACATTCAGTACTCGTGAACAAGACCCATTCACACACAAATACACAATACTGTAGTTTTGGTCGTTTACACGTTTTTAATAGCCGTTATAATGTGAAATCATTGCATGAAACATGTAGGAAACCTGTTTTTAACTTTCTATGAAATAATGAAATTAATCCAAAATTGTTATCACATTGTGAAAAGAATGGTTTAATATGTCTGACTTAATACCTATGTTTCATCCTTTACGATTTTCAGAATAAACTAGAGATGTTAAATGTATTTTCCTTTTAAATTGTTTAAATCATATACTGTCTGATTAAAACTATTATGCAGACAAACAATCCAAATTTACTCAACAATTTTTGCGAAGTATAGCAATGCAGCATTGATATTATTACAGTTACCATATGGTGCTGATGATACGGACATGCAATTCATAAATAAATATTACCGAAAGCTGCAGCTGCTCTGATCGTGTCTGCAGCTGTTCAAATGCACGATAATCAAATGCAGCGATCGCATAAATGAACAAGATTTACAAGCTTGCACATGATAACATCAGCACGTTGAGTAATAATCAATAAATATTGCTATAATAATGTTTGTTGAACGCTTAACGCTTTCGATTCAACTCGATTTTCCCTGTAATAAAGTAACAATAAAAATCCATAAACAGCATCAGACTCGAAATTAAAGTTAACATAGGCTTCTCATTTATTTAAAGCACTTGACCATTTGCGTGTATAAAAGAGGACAATGCAAACGACACAACATAAAAACAGAATAAAACTGGAATCACCGTCAATGCATAATGTTTCGGTTAAAAGCCAATTCGGTAAAAAGGAATATCGAATCTCAAACCCAGAATTTATCACACAACACACAATTAACACTAACCTGATAGCATCGATATTGAAATTTAAAAGAAAAAATATATAACATCGATCTAATGGCATTTTAATTAATCAATGATTAAAAATGGTTAAACCAGAGCAACATATTAACAACCTTTTGAACCATGATGAAACGAAGTATCAGAAACATATATTGTTTACCAGATTTCAGAAGCTAGCATCATTAAAATGTCTAGGTAACCGTTATGCATCTCGCATAATGATTTCAGTTGTGTTTTACCATTGATCAAATTACCATTTAATCTAATTACCATTATAATTGTTCGACAGTTTAACGGACACAATATGAAATTAAATAATAAATAAATATTTTAAAACACATAACACATTCTGACCTATTTTGCGTTTTTCAAGACCTAACTTGCTACATACATGCCTTTCCAGCAACTTAAATCAAGCTGTCTTAATATTGTGTGCATTATTTTCCAATTGTCGGTATTTTGTGGCATGTAAATCCACAAACTCGTGAGTTAATTTACCAAAATCTGTAAAACACTCATGGTTAATGTTATTTGAGGGGGTTGCACGTTCGTGTTCTCCTTCTAAATATGCATTGAGTACTTCAACTAATTCAGACATTCTCTAAGGATAACATGCATTGGTCTTTTAAAAATTCATGCTTTGAGATTTGTATTAACATTACCTTGTTCGCAATTGAATCTAATGAACATGCTTATTAATCGATAATGGAACGGACGATACATATTTAACACAACGGGAGGAAATAACACTTCAATTCCATTCATTTAAAATGAAGTGCGTAGTCATGGTAAAGTTTCAGATAAATGAATTGCAAGCCATATGATTTGTATAGCACATGTGAATAAAATGAAGATACATATATAGTATAAAAGTTTTATATTCTAATGTAAACTAGTATATAGTTATGTAAGCAAAATATTAATAGAAAAAAAAAACGCGTTTAAGAAACATTCAAACTGAGTGTACCGAAAAGTCAACATTTTCATTTTAAATTTATGAATATAAAACATATTTTCTATATTGGGAACATCCATATCCAATTTAACACGCATTGAGATTAATACTGCCAAGAATGATTTTCGTTTTTATGGCCATCAATTTGGTAACTTAATGTCTTGTTATAATCATATTTATGATAGAGAATGACAGTTTAATCATCAGATTTTGATCAATTGTGTTTTGATATATTTTCTAACAATACAAACCCCGAAGCAATAATTTTCTCATAAACAAAATACAATATATCAAGATACAGACATCCATGATTGTATTTCTAATTCAGGTACTTTATAGTACTGCAATTCATGAACCGAAACCTTTTGCCGTGAAATGACATGGGAAAAGCAACATGTTTGAATAATTTTTATCTTTCAACTTTTACGTGCATCACTTCTTATATAATCAAGCTATATTTTAACATAAATATACTATTTTTCGAACTTTGACTTTGAAGTAAGATAAAAATATAGCCCGTTCTTTGACCTTAAAGTATGAAATTAACCTTAAATAAAGCTTTCTTGTTTGTGTGGGTAACAAATCGTCTGATAAAGGTTAACATTTGTGTCAAGCTATTTCAAAATCCTTCAATGCATGCAGAAGAATGTAAAGCTCTGACAAGCCGTAAAGTGCTATATGTCAAACATTAGACATTGAAATATAAATTATATAATATCAGTCTTTTTCATCGCATTTGAATANGCAGCCAGACTGTGTGAACTAATCCAATGTTTACAAAAACGGAGTCTACCGTGTGAATGTTAGACAAAAGAGAAAAAAACATGTTATTTCAAGCTCATGATATTTGGGGAATATGAAAAAAGCATTTGATGTAAATTCTGTGTCCCGATGACCTGCTAAATTTATTTTGATGCGTCCAGGGCAAAAATATTGTGCAACTTGCCAAGTTTCGTAGGACATAGAGGTTAACAGCTCACTGACTGAAAACGGTGACAATGTCAATTTTAAAAAGCAAAGGGACAGATGATTCAGGGGTCTCATAAACTCCTGTGAGCTTGGTCAATCTCCCTTTAACTTTGAACAAAATATTTAACAATATTTTAAAGCTTTAGTGAAAATAAATTTAAATTACCCTCCTACATTTAGAAATCATCTGTTTCTAAAAAATTAACATTGACATCTAGTAATTTTGGCAATACAAGTGGAAACCATCCATCATAGTGCAGGGCTTTTGTATTATTGTTTTGTTTTACATCTGACATTAATTTTGAATATTTCAGACAACACAGAGGTCAGCAATGTGGAATAACCAGTGGCAGGGTGGGGGCTGGCCCATGCAGCAACATTTCATGGGAATGTCAGCCGATCAGGGTAATCAAAGTATTTGCATAGAAACTTGTTTTAAAGGTTAAAAATCTGGTGTCAGACATTCCCAAAAGTGTCGGACCTGACTGACGTTTTAAAGACAGGTCAGATTGAAAATGCTATGTTGCCGGTCTGAATGTCTGGGAAATTATTCAAGAGGAGAAGTTGATTTATTTTAAAGAATTCATTTAAGTGTGCGATCGTTTGAGAACGAATATTGTTATAGCTTCCTCGGCATTCCGGAAATTTGTGTTGTCAAGGTTTATATGTTTCTTGTTTAAAAATCAATTGCTCTTGAAGAAATAGGTTTTTCTTGGTTCAGTATGTTAATTAATTGGTTTTGATGTTGCGGTCGATTCAGTTTTGATCTGTGATACAGGAAGACCCCGATCTTATTTATTTCGCTTTTTTACAGTGGACTGGGCGTCGTTGGCGAAGCAGTGGATTGCCCAGAAGGAGTCTGTACCAGTCCATCATGATCTCTCACAGGCCCCGCCCCCTCCACCTCCTCTTGGAGACAACATGGACCTGGACCAGAATGGGGACATGAAGGGCAATGGAGAGGGTAATGGACTTGCTATAAGTTGTGGTTTGTAGAAATAGTAGGAGGAAAAAAATGCAAATTAATTGATTTTATGAAAATTTTCATAAAAATAATGTATATACTGACATCAAATATATTATATTTAGGTTGTGTAAAAAAGCTTTGAAAATGCTGTTTGAAGCAACTTTTTGACGTGTTTGATATAAATATTCACATGTTGTAGTCTTGTTTAGAAATTATTTAATGTTTGAAAAACAACTATGACTAATTTGTTGCCTTTATATTGGATCTGCTATTGTTTCAGGAGGGTACATGGGCCAGCAACCCTGGGGCTGGAACAACCAAATGCCGGCCAATCAGTGGAACACACCACCACAGGGATGGGGACCTCCCCCTGGGGACAAGGTATGTGCATTTATCAATTAATCAAATGTTTTGCTTCAAATGCTTCATTATAAAACGCTCAAACTTGCTTGAAATACAAAAGCTGGGAATATGCCTCTAACTAAGTCAATTTTAACTCCAAATTTTGTTGTTTTTTTGTTGTTTTTATGCCCCCGAAAGTGGGCATATAGTGATCGCACTGTCCGTCTGGAATTCCGTCACACTTTGCGTTTAGGTTTCAAAAAATGTGGAAAAAACACTTTGCGTTTAGGTTTACAAAAATGTGGGAAAAGGGGGCATATGTCATCCTATGGTGACAACTCTTTTTATTCTTCAAAATAAAGTTTACATATCGATATGAGTCATTATAGGGGAGCAAAGATACCTTATTAGCAGAGGTTTGGGCCGAAATTAAGGACGAATTTCGACCCCAAATGAGCCATAAAAAATCACTGAATATATAATACATTAGTTAATGTGCAAGTACATTGTATTGAACACCTCTTCAGATGGGCATTCAGCAAGGGTCGTTTGACTACAATCACAGCAGCTTCCAGCAGTTTGACTACAACCATGGCGGTGAATACCAGGGCTACGAGGTGAGATTGGGTCTTGTGTGATGTCTAGTAGTCAACGTTCAAGTATTGAATGACATAGTAAAGCACACAATTTTCCGTGAGGATGTTATAGACTCAGTAAAGATTTTCAAAACAGTTCAATATATCATTATTTTTATGCCCTCAAAGGTGGGCATATAGTGATCGCATTGTCCGTCCGTTACACTTTGCGTTTAGGTTTCGAAAAATGTGGAAAAACACTTTGCGTTTAGGTTTGCAAAAAGGGGGCATATGTCATCCTATGGTGACAGGTCTTGTTTGAAAATGTCTTGATTTTTGGCTGTTGTTAATTAATCACAATACATGATTGAAAACACAACTGTACATAAGAGACACAGTTAATAAATGCCAACCATTTTGACGGTTTTGAATGTCTTAAAATCCTGTTTGTATTCAGCTGGAAGTCAAATTTGTCTGTTTATGTTTTCAAATAATACATTGTGTATGTATGATGAATATCAAGCAGTATAATGTTAATAAAATTCAGTGTCCTGCTAAAAACCGATTCCTTGAAACTCTTCCTAAAATGAACATCCTGGAAATATGCGACATGCATTTGAGCCACGCTGTGGGAATACAAGGCTTAATGCGTGCGCGTAAAGTGTTGTCCCAGATCAGCCTGTGCACTCATCAGGCTAATCAGGGACGACACTTTTCTCTTAAACTTTTTTGTTAATAAAAGACATCCTAAAATCGAAAAATACCATAAAAGCAGAAAGTGTTGTCCCTGATTAGCCTGTGCAGACTGAACAGGCTAATCTGGGAGGACACTTTACCCACATGCATTACACCCCGTTTTCAAAAAGCGTGGCTAATTTTTATTAAAACTGTTCTCAAAACTCTTCCTAAATTCAACATCTTGTAAATATGTGACATGTATGAGTATTTCAATTGCAGAACAAGGGTAAAGATTTCCATGGGGAAGGTGGATGGGGCAGGGGCCCCCCACCAGGACAGTTCATGCATCAGGACTCTGGCTTCCAGCGGCCCCTACGACATCTGTCACCACACGAGGATGAGTCTGTCATTCTGGGTAACCTTTAGTGTTTCGTATATTTTGTAATTTAAATCTTGGTTATCTAATGGTATTGCGATTATTTCTCAACAATTTGTAGTCGATTAGAAAAGAAAAAGTGCTTAAGCTAATTATTTTCCCAATGCAATACAAAGTTCATTACTAAGGTATTAAAGATAAAATACATCTGAGATGAAACTTGTTTGTTAGATTATCATGATATCTGATTATTGATTTTAACATGGTAATTTGAATTTATTAAATAAGATATAGAAGTTTTCTTTACTCTAGAAAAGTTGAAAAAGGAGCTAATATTAACAGTAATTTACCAGTTTCCTTTGGATTATAACCACTTATTCTCAAGTTTGTATCGCACAATCACCATTTACAAACCATCAACACCAAACAATAATCTTTCATTCCGATCTGTTGCTGTCATTATCAAGAAAATCAAGTTGATTAGTCAATTTACAAGTTAATTGTTTCTTTATAAAACTCTTCATTTAATACACATGTATCATATTGAAACATCGATAACTCCTGTATAAAGTTTCTAAACTAAAAGCATGTATACCAGTCCTTCCCAAAATTATAATTTATTGCCGGCCAGGAGGTCCTATAATCATGCAGCCTTTGCCGGCCCGGACTGATCATTTCCGGCCCAAAAAAGACAAATGTAGAAGAAAGACAAAAATGAGATTTTTTAACAATATTTTTATATTATTATAATTATAACACATATCCAATCAACACATGTGTATCAACAAAATTAATATATTTTATCATTCACTACGTAATAGTAATCATGCATTTATTTATGTAGAATGTCAAAGTTGTTTTCCCTTTTAACTCCCGTGTTGATATTGACAGTTCGCGGGAAGGTAACAATGACCTTTGTTTATGCCCTGCTTGCTTAGGAATTAATCGGATAAAACGGGGTCAAAACGCACGTGGTTGTCAATTTTGATTCTCTTCCTTTGCTGAATGTACTTGTATAGTGATGAGACTGATGACGTAGTGTGTTATTCGCTTTGACGACGCAGCGAAAATCTTCGAAAAAAAGCGATGCATTGGTGAAGCATTAGTAAACGGATACCGTATAAACACTTACGTCATTCAAAAAATGAAACAAATCAAAAAACGTTTTACATTATCTGAGTATTCATAAATAATTTGGTGAAGTCTTACTTTTGGATTGATACTTTTATAAAAATAGCTTATGGAATTCCCAATTTCGCCATAATTTTGTAACCGGACAAGAGGTCCTGCAATATTAGAATCATTTCCGGATTTTCCAATTTAATATTGGAAAATCCGAGGACCGATGGTTTTTGGGAAGGACTGATGTATACTGTTCCCTTATGATTTTTAGATGCGGCCCGACGAAAAACTTTGCCAGTCTGGATAAGGGAAGGTTTGGAAAAGATGGAAAGAGAAAAGCAGAGAAAATTGGAAAAAGAACAGGTAGAATGCAAATTGTTTTGAGTGCAGTGAAATATAGTTTTAATCAATGGAAAGGCATTTTGAATAAGTGTACATTAAAAAAAAAATGATAAAACTTTCTTCATACTTGGTAAGACAGAGAAATTCATTCCCCATGGTACATATCATAAACATCTTAGAAATAGCAATACATAATTACACTATAATACTTATTTATGATAAATAAATACATGGTAATAATTTTAAGTTTAATGGAAATTTACATTTTTTTTTTTTATTTTTTTTTTATAATCCTTTGGTTTTCAATGCAAGTAAGCTTAAAATCTATTGAAACTAATGAAAACTGTGAGAGGTATTCTCAAGGCCTTTGTCATTAGTAAACGATTAATGATCAAGTTTTATTGTTTCGAATCATTATAAAAATTGGTTAATTTTTTCAGAAATTTTGGTTTTATAAGCCTACTTGACAAATCGCTGATGTTTATTTTAACATAATCATTGTTAGCAGTTATTGTTTTCGTTGCTTAGCAACAGAAGGAGTCGGAGGCAGCCAGGGTTGCCAAGGAGAAGGCAGACCAAGAGGCAGAGGAGCTACTGAAGCAGGAGAAGGAGGGCTACCAGGGCGGGCCACGCATACCACGCAAGAGCAAATTTGTAAGAGCTGCGGGTCTTGTGGAATGCTAATGAGCCTCGCTCTGAGAAAAACAGGGCTTAATGCATGTGCGTTAACCCTTTGCATGCTTGGAAATTTGTCGTCTGCTAAAATGTCTTCTGCTGAATTTCAAAAAACATCATTTTCTTCACTTTTTTTCAAAGACCACTATCAGAATAGCAAACAGTTTGGATCCTGATGAGACGCCACGTTCTGTGGCATCTCATCTGGATCCAAACTGTTTGCAAAGGCCTTCAAAATCCGGTTCCAGCGCTCAAAGGGCTTAATGCGTGTGCGTTAAGTGTCGTTCCAGATTTTCCAATACTTGATTTTCGTTAGGAAGGGACTTTCTTAAAACGAATAATTCCATAAAAGCGGAAAGTATTGTCCCTGATAAGTCTGTGCTGACTGAAAAGACTAATCAGGGATGGCACTTTATTCACATGCAGTAAGACCAGTTTTCGCAGAGCGGGGCTCTAATCTTTTTATGGCGGAGGATTTTGAAGCGTGCTTTAATTGGTGAAGCATAAACATGATTTAAGAAACTGTTAAGATTTGTGTTTAGCAGTTGATTGTGTTTTTTCCAGGCATATGGCTTACTCCATTTAGTTGATTTTCTTGTTTTTATTTTCAAACTTGATATTTTAATTTAAGGAACTGCTACAAACACTTGATCTCTTTGGTAGTTTTAACTTTTTTTTTTTTTTTTGTAAACTGATCAATGTTGCGTTTGTTCTGTGACAGTATTACAGCCATAAACAAAAGCAAATGAGCTTTGCTATGGGTAAAAACGGGGCTTAATGCTAGTGCTTAAATTACCCTCCCAGATTAGCCTGTGCAGTCAGCTCAAGCTAATCAGGGACGACACCTTCCGCTTTAATGGTATTTTTTGTTTAAAAGAGGTTTCTTATAAGTGCAAATCCAGTTACAGCCCACATGCATTTAGCCCCTTTTTTTACCAGAGCGAGGCTCTAATGCTTTTACAACATTCTGGGAGGCACATTTACTAATCAATGGTATACTGTTCTCTGGCCCCTTAGAGGTCGCCGTGGCATGTTGGATATGGTGTGTTCATAACGAACGTGAGGTCATGGGTTCCATCCCCAATGTGTGAGAGTTCTTTAGATCTCCTCTAAAGTCAAGTACTGGTTCTACCTAGAAAACCGACTCAATAGTGTTTCAATAAGCCTTTGGCTTTCAATGCAATCAATCCAAAATTAATAGTTTCAAAATTAAATTTTCCCGGCCCTCAGGACTCGGATGATGAGAAGGAGGAGGAGTCAGACAAGGAAGGGTCCGTGTCCCCAGCCCCTAGACGTCGCTCTGGGTCCAGTACGGCGTCCCCTAAGCCCCGCAGGAAGTCATCTCCAGATCGACGCAGCCCTTCACCCCTGAAAACCGAGGAAGAGAAGCAGGCAGAACTGGTAACTTTTATGTTTGTTTTTTTAAAGAGGCTTCTCAGCAAAAATCCAGTTTAGGCAGAAAGTGTCATTCCTGATTAGCCTGTGCGGACTGCACAGACTAATCTGGGATGACACTTTAAGCACCACGGAACCCCTCTGGCCTGTAAACTGAGGAAAAGGAGTCAGGCAGAACTGGTAACATTGACATTGTCTTTGCAAGAGCTCAGTGGGAATTAGTGTACCCCATGGCTCAAAATTCTCTTCAACCAAATTTACCTTATTGCGTCTGAATTCTATTCCTTTTGAATATTTTGTGGGGTAAACTGAGAATGAAGCTGTATTCAAATGGAAAATTCTTCAGCCGCTTTTGCAGATTTGTATGCCCCCTTCTTCGAAAAAGAGGGAGTATATTGTTTTTGGCCTGTCTGTCATTGTATGTGTATGTCTGTCTGTCCCAAAACTTTAACCTTGGTCATAACTTTTGCAATATTGAAGATAGCGACTTCATATTTGACATGCATGTGTATCTCATGTAGCTGCACATTTTGAGTGGTGAAAGGTCATCCTTCAAGGTCAAAGGTAAAATATATGGGTCAAAATCTCACAAAATGGGGCATAGTGTTTGCCAAACACATCACTTGAAAGAATAGAGATTGGCTATTTTGGTGATGGGCATAGAAAGCCCTGCCAGCTAACAGTTTGTTGTTGTCATTCTTTAGTTGCTCAGTCAATCCACATTAAATGATTTACATTTGATGAGCAAGCAGCAAGCTACTTCCATTTTCTCAAGCAATTACATTGAAACATTAAATATTTCATCATGAAGTGTTGATATGCTACAACACTTCCATTGTCAGTGATCCACCCATTCCGTAGTTATTTGCCCCTGAATATAGCTTTCCAAGTGGTTCTGGGCTGTTAGTCTAACCCTTTGCATGCTGGGAAATTTGTCATCTGCTAAAATGTCGTCTGCTGATTTTCTAAAATTAGCATTTTCTTCGTTTTTTTTCAAAGAATACTATAAGAATAGCAAACAGTTTGGATCCTGATGAGACGCCACGTTCTGTGGCGTCTCATCTGGATCCAAACTGTTTGCAAAGGCCTTCAATATCCGGTTCCAGCGCTCAAAGGGCTTATATAGTATACATATATTATTATAGCCCAATGTACCTCAGTGTTTGATTTGATGATACTACTTCTTGTATGCTAAAATCATTTTTATTTTGAACATTTTGCCAGTTGTCTGATTAACGTGTACAAAAATGTTAAGTATCCTATTTTGTCAGTTTATGTTTTCACAAATATTTATCATTTGCAAATTGTTGAAATGTTTTGTCTAAATGATGAACCTAAGTATCGTTTGTTGAAATGATTTCACACAAAATAACACATATTGACTTTTGCGTCATGTTTGTGGAAACAAATTATTATTCCATTTTATTGGAAACNTATTGAAGTAATTGTATGAGATATGTTTTATTGTGCACGCATACCAGGCGCGAGTACGGTATTTCGGGTTACGGGGGCAGAATAGTTTACTCTTATCGCCCGTTGGAGTTTGATTCTGAACGGCATATTGTGACCACTCCGCACTCCTTCCTTATAAGCTTGCGGCACCACAATCATACCCTATGAAAGTAATTAGCTTAATAGACTTACAGAAGTTTGACAATATTTAGAAATATAGCTTGCATTTTCTAGTTTATAACTTTCGACAGAAAGATAATAATTTTGATGTGGGTCTGTACACTGTGCTGTGGGGCGGGGTGGGGTAGTTGGACCGGAGTTTCCGATGGAAAACCCACCTGTTGGTTTGTCAACCACCAACTAAACTCCTATGTGCCGGGAGGGGCATTTTACCCGGGTCGGCAACCTTAAAAGCTTGTGTACCAAACATTGCGCTTGTTATGCTTCATTCCCTCTGTCGTGCGATCCTTCTCCACGAACGCCAGGATTGGCCAAACGTAACTGATTGTTTTCTTTTTTTTTTTAAGTTAAGGCGAATATATGAAAATTGCTTTGCGCTCGCCTGCATTTGTACTTGATTTGTAAATTAAAAGTGCAACGATCTGGTATGGTTTGATCTCTATTTTAGACTAACAAGCGGTTAGTTGAGATTGTTTCAAATAATTCAATCGATTCGACACGATCATCAAGCTCGGGTTTCCTGAGTAAGTACGTTTCTTGACGCGCCCATACGGTATCCTATGTAAATCAAGTATCAATTCTCTCCGTGGCAATACGATAAGATTTCAATTGCGATATCTTTCATAATGTAATCGATGGTAATCATGATAGAAGCTACGACTTTACCCGAATTCTATAAAAACAACCCGATTGTTTATCGACCTTATTAATGATATTGCAACATATTGTACCTGAACGTGACATGTGTTTATTTCATAAGATGGACTGCAATCAAGCAATATTAAAGTACGAATCAAAACTATTCGTCGCGCTTTGTTACGATACAATACAATTTTTAACGATGATACCGACAAACAATTTATTGCAGTTGATCGTATTAATCGTATTTATTTGTAACCGTTCAATAATTTATAACGACTAACACGATTGATAACAGCGGATAATGTCTGACAGGACCACCACGACTCTCTTACTATTAAGACCACGAGGGCCCAATCGTGGCAGTGAGAAAGTAAGAGTGTGAAAAGAAATGCGTTGCTTTTCCCGTGCGATGCGTCGCATTGTCTGGCGTAGTTCAAGTAAACTTGGCGCATGATATAATTGCATTCGTTGGTTCTCCAGAGAGCTATCAGTTCGTTGCTCTGTTTGACAAATTTATTTGATGTTGTGCAGGTTATGTATGCCGTATTTTCTCTGCTATTGATGCAGTATTAGCAGATTATTTATAATCTGCATTTTTGTCCGGAGCGGTTATTTATGGCCTGAGGGTGTGCAAGATAGGCAGTAAAATGTATCCCGTTGCATGCCAAATTTTATATCGATCAAATGGACGTCGGTCCGTCCACTCGTCTGTCCGTCTGTCCAAACACACGCTGTTCTCCAACAAAGTTCTCCAGACATATGTTATATTCAACTGTTTAAACTTGCCTGCTGTTTCAAATTTTATAAGAAGTGATGCACGTACACTTTTTATGTACATAATTGCAAACGATATTCGATTGTTTTTCAACTTTGAATTATACGATTATTATATATCTTCTACATATTTGGGTGAGTGGGGGATATTTGTCTCTTCTTTCACATTTGAATACATGGTCTAACGCTTTGCTAAATTTTGTTGATTGTGAACATGTCGATAAATTAATTTAGACTCATCAACTTGGTCATACTGACTATATAGACCGAGACAGTGAAAAACGTTGATTTTCCCATATCGTGACATATGATAAACTGCGCGGAATAGTTTCACGTGTTGTTTGCATTCTTAGGAATCGTGTGATTGTTGGCCGACAGATTTGCGCGAAACGTATGTCCTTGTGTGAAGAAGTCATTTACCAGTGTTATACTATTGCATTCAAAAGATTTACAACCACGTCTCTGATAACTGCTTTGAGTACGGCGTATGCACACTTTATCGGAAGGTCGGACAAGTTCTGAGTAGATCGGTTCTAAATTAAATGAAAATGATCTACATTATCGTATTGTCTCTCAGTTAAAATATCCAATCAGTATTTTGTTAAAATGAAAACAATATATACAATACAAAATATAATAATATTACTTATTGTATTTTATTTTTATTTATAAACATATCTTCATTAAAACTTTTATGCAAAATGTGTTTTATTCATTTTTAAACATAGGTAATACATTATAAATTGTATTTGTATGTGAACAGTCGAATTATTTTCCCATAGACTAAGTATAGAAGCATATACAAACTCGTATTTTGAACTGATGCCCTCAGCAATACGGCCATCGGGCAACAGTTCAAAATATTGGCCTCTACGTCGAAATAATAATGTCAACGTCCACAAATGTATAATGCTTCAATGCTGTTAATATTTTAATGTATACGGATTATTCTGAACATGAGTATGAGATGAAGAGTAAAACTCATGCAATTAAATAAACATGTTGAAATCAAAATACACCAAAAAATACTTAAATATTATAATGAGCTAAAGTGCGGTTGTTATTTTTCAACGTGTATTTTATAACTGGTTTTAATATTGAAATAGGTCTTACTTATTGATGTACAAAGTATGCCAAAATATTTATCAAGACAACAAATAAAAGCATAATATTCATTAAGAGACATCTGACATTATCTTTAAAACAATGCATATATAATATTTTTAATAACTTTATACTTGAACATGTTAACGAAGAAAATGTAAAACCTTTTTCAATATACCATATCAATTTCAGATTGTTCCATAATGTTAGGAAGATGATCGAAATGTTTGTGCTAGGAGTGCACACAGGAAATTAGAAAAGAAATGAATGCTTGAAATTCACGCGAGTTATGGATTGCGATGCGTCACAAGTATCGTGTTGAAAGGAGTTTAGCGTATAACTGTCGTCTATGTCCTGTAAGGCGAACATTTATTTATTTATGAATACGACTAGAATATTAAAGAGAAGAATTGAAACATAGTCCGCTGCAAGACAATCGAATAACTTGGACTTTTTCCAATGAGAGTTATAAGAATGTGAAACGAATGATACCACATAAACGCGAGCATACAAACACCGAACAAATTGAGAGTTGCCTTTGTCTTGTATATGAATGTAAACTGTTTGTGATTAAGAAAAAAAAATATTAAAGTTTTTGGAATGTTATGTACGTTTCCTTTCCTATCGTCTGCCTTCTAAGACATTCATGTACTATAAGATTGACCTTTAGTTTTATGTTGACGATATATTTACTGTTTAAAAGTTTTAAGTCTGTGAAATGTTCTAAGAATCAGTTCTTTCTGCACTTTTTGAAAATTTTATTATAAGACTGATTTCAAATATCCCATCAGGTGTTTTATTCACAAACCCAACAGGACAGATGGGCCAGGTACTGCATGTATTCGCTTTCCTTAACATTGAAACACAGAACTAGGTATGCGCTGAATACAAAAAAAAACTAGAGATTAGCAACAGAAACCAATTTTAGAAAGTAAATATTTCAACCGTATGATCAACGTATGCAAAAACATAGAAAAGGGGCGAATTAGTATTATAAAAGTACAAAAAATCAGATGTGAAAGGACACTGATTAGATATTTAAGGCCCCACCCTCAATATCCCATGTTCTTATGTGTTGGTAGCCAAGCTTTTTTACGGACCGTTTTTAATAATTTCATGATTTGCTCATTTAAGTCAGAAAACTGTACCAAGAATAATTTTTGTGAAATATTTTGTAATTTAATCTTTGCTTCCTAAAAATGGAGCAAAAGTACTATGTCCTGTCTTCTTTTCAATATACCCTTTCTAATTATATGTAGGTTCGAGATCGTTCTTTTTAAATCTTGTTGAGTATCTTGTCAAGCAAACAGGATACATTTGAGTAATTTTTTTAGAGCGTCATCCATGAACTAACCGAATTGAAGTTTCAGCAAAATTGACCAACCGGTTTTAGATGAAAGGAAAAGTTTATATGAACCTAAATAAAATAATATCGCTGCATGAGTACAAGTGCAACTTTCAACAGAATCGCCAGGAAATCAAATTAAACATTATGGTTGCTTTAGATATTAATTGTGGTTTCGTGATTGTGTTGTATTCCCAGTAAATTGTAATGTTAAAAGGTAGAAGAATACAACATTGTCTTATGCCTTGTTGGCAATACAGTATTCCTTAATATATTGGTATTTTATTTGAATACCATATATTGAATGTTCCACATAGCTCTACGATTTCAATTATCTCAATGCTTTGATCTCCAATGATATTTCTATTGAAGTAATGCCAGAGAGCTTTTATAGATAATTGCAATGATTGAACTATATTTCAAGAACATTGTGTATGCCTAATTACACATTCTTTCTTCGCAGCATCATAAACCAAAAACAACATAGTAAGAAACGGTAAATGCATACTATCCAATTAATTATAATAATAATAATAAACATTAATTATTTTTGCTTTGCATTGCATGTTTGACACACGTAAGTTTGTCGAAAAAATAAATAACAAATAAAAACAAAGTTTACTTTCAATTAAAGAATTTATTTTAAATTCTTTGCTGATTCACCAAAAAGGCGGTATTTCAAATTATATTTCTTATTATGTTTTGAATGTAGGCGTTTTATAAACAGAAACAACACATAGCCCGATAGACTTTCTGTGTAATAAATTTCTCGTTGCTGATATTTGAAATTTTGCGATAATACAATTTAAGAAATCCATATTAAGTGCTTGTCAGTCTTTGTTATAACCGTTTGGAAAATTGTATGGGGTTTTCACATTTATTATTTAATAAGTTTGTGATGGGTCATGACGATTCATATGTATAGAAGACTTGCTGCAGGTCGATCAAGAAGGAATACAACGCTTGCAGTTGAAACCATCCATTTTGATCTTTTGTTGCATCTTTATAGTTCTTTTGCAACGCAACTAACTTGAGCCGCGATCTGAAAATCCGCATACAAAGGAACTGTCTGTCGAGTTTTGCGTATTACTGACGTAAGTTTTGTTTATAATGCAATCTTTGGCAACTTCATGAAAACCGGAATCACATTCGTTGCATATGTAAATAGATGTGCGTTTCCTAACTGTGGACCACGTACTTGTTTTTGAGAAAGACTGTTCGTGCCATAATGGTAAATCAAGCCGTTTGGGAGTCAATTGTACACGTTTCGGTTTTTGTATGTGTAGCACGCGGCGTTTTTGTTGCCGAAAGAACGTTATAAATAATTGTTGTACAGCAAATAGGTAACATAACTGCTGAGGGTTGATATAGTCAAACTTTATCGCAGACAGTTGGTTCTGATATCACGAGAAGAAACGGAAAGTTATGCTCAATAGAGGGTTATTATTACATATTATCCAAATATATTATTTGATTTTCAGTTAATGAATACGTTTATAAGAAAAAAAGAATTAAAAAAAGTTATCGCTCCGATTGTTATTTAATCATAATTTGTGTGTGGAGCATTGCTCAGTTATTATGGGAAGAATGTTCATCAAACTTCATATACTAATAGGGGGCAATGAGAGGAAGTGCAGAGCATACGAACTATTAATCGTGTTTGATATTACAGAGATACATCTTGGTATTTAAAATGCAGTACAGAACCATTCAACGTTTTAATACTTTTAATTGACACTGTAATTCGTGAAGCCCTTTGGGTCACGTAGACCATTAGTCTTTTCTGTTGAAACATTTTCGAGGATATTCGGTACTTAACGTCACCAGTTCCGTTATAAACATCTTAGATTTATAGCGTTCATTATACATCACACAGTATACTGTTGATTACGATACAACTGTCAATTAAATATAGAGGAAGACTATACATACAAAAACAATATTTAATATAAAATCATGATAAAAGCAAAGCATTGGATAGGCTAATATCACACGGACTACAAAATAATGAGATGACTAATTTTGATGGCAGAGCAAACGTTCTCAATGTGTACTGATACTTGCGTTTTACATGTGTTGTACGTGCGGTACGAGCTTGTGTTCGACTTTCGACAGCGTTAACGATTCACCAATCTGCAATCGTCTGATTGCACACACACTATTTAATTTAATAGTATACCAAATGTAGATCATCGATCAAGTTGACCTTAAACAGAATAATATTTATAAGAAAATCAATGTTGTTTGCAAACTTTCCTCTTTACGTGCATCACGATGATGTCACACTAACACTTGATGCAGATAAATCAGAGCGTCATGAATAAATGATTTTAACGCATCTTTGTAGATTTTGTTTCCGACAGCAATTGCAAAATTTATAATTAATACCTTGATAATCCGTTGACATATTATGGGCTTATGTTGCTTTCATTTCAACATGTGCTGGAATAGTTTTTGGTTATGAGCCGAAAGGCTGCAAATCCTGTTTCATATTGATTAAGCGCAAATATTATAAAATGCGTTTTTGAGTGCTTTCCGTGCTGAGCACACATAATTTTATCAGTGAGATTGATTATTTCTACACATACGTCCATCTAAGGCATAACGATCACAATAGCGAAATAGTATGTCTTTTTGTTTTCAAAATATAAAGCGCGGTTCCTTTTGTGCTATTAAAATATGTTTGAATAAATAATTAACTTAAGATAGAAGTAAAAAAAACAACTTCATAGCACAGGGGCCTGACATGTTCGTGGCATGAACCCATCAATTTGCTGTTGAAATTCTCTGAAGTATACACACGACAAGTATGATTAATTTGCAATCAGTTGTAAATGCGTCAAACGCAAATGTGAGCATGATTTATTACAATATTGTTTATGAAAATAGTGATCCTCTTGGTCAGCATGGTTTGAAGTGTCGTTAGAGTTGATTGCAGCTCTTATTAATGATGTCAAGGTTATTTGAGCACTATTCGAAGTGTTACATTCACTTGATGCAGTGCTTTATTTCTTCAAGATAAACATTATGATGAAATCTGGGATAAATAACGTGAAATTATAGTACACATGGGATTTATCCTAACACCCACACTCTTTCGACCATAGGAAACAAAACATTTTAGCGACATGAAAACTGAATTGACGATGGTGATACGACTAGTTGTTACTCCAAACAATATTTGAAAACATCTGTTTTAGGAAGTATTAAAATCTTTTAATGAATTTGGTAAACTTGAAAGAGGACTAACACACGATACAACATGACAAATTCAAAAGCTCTAAGGCGTTCGAATTCGGAGAAGGTGATGTTTAAAATTTCATGTTATACATAGAAAATAATAAACCAGCCCCCGGGGCATGGTCAGTTATTACCTCAGAGACATGATTTGAACAAAACAACAACACAACAATCAGATGACCATCATACGACGTTACTCGCCGAATACCAAACTTCTGGGTCCTGCGTATTAAAAGAGGACACTTTTTTAACAAGTTATCTCCGGGATAAGGCCGTTTTGACCCCAAGGACGTGATGTGAACATAATTGGTAGAGCACCACCACACGAGTAACATGTTTAATACTAAATGTCTGTGCCTAGCGGTTTAGAAGAGAAGATTTTCAAAGTAGTCACTATACATGTTAGGAAAACAAGTAGTCCCAAGGGCGGGACCAGTTTTGACCCTAATGACACGATTCGAAAAAAAAACGTGGTAGAGAACTACCATATTACACCCAAAATACAAAGCGTATGGGCTTTGTGGTTTCATACGATTTGATTTAAGTTTTCACTTTATGCATTTTAGGGAAACAAGACAGCTTCAGTGCGGGGCAAATTTGAATCTTAGTGGTATTATTAATACAAACTTGGCACAGGGCAAATATTATTATGTTACCTGTCAAATATTACACCTCGACGTCTTTTTAGAGGAGAACATAATTTAAAGTCAGTTTGCAACAAAAGTCTTTATAAATAATGTGACCCCTGGGCGATGCTATTTTTGAACCAATGGGCATGACTCGAATAAATTTAGTAGAGGTCCTCTAGACGATGTTACACACCAAATGTTTAACCCCTGACCTTTGTGGTTTCAGAGATTTGTTTTAAGTTTTCATTTGTAAAATATATTGTTAGCCCTAGTGACCTACATATGCAATAGACCGGACCAATTTTAACAATTTTTAAAGATCGTTACCCAATAATTATACCTGTAAAGTTTCATTAAAATGAGCAAAGCTTTTCAGGAGGAGAAGTGTTAAGTAGACAAAATGAACGCACGCATGCACTCACTCACGAAATGACGTCGGACATCACGGTACCCTTAGAGCTCTTCATGAGCAATATGTACTTAGGTTGGCTACAAACATAGGCTTATATATACGAGAACTTATGTGTTACCATACACTATCATTATAACTATACACGCATTAATATAAAAAAAAAACTGCATCTCTATTTAGGCCAACAGTATTCATTCTCGTATCTGCAGAAGACACTTTATCTAAATATTAACCATATAATTTATTTTAATTATTATATCCAAGTGCTTACGTTCTATATTAATGTCGTGTTGTATTTATATTCCTGTATTTTAAGGCAATTGGCCACTTTCCTCAAATAAAATAAGTTCTCTCATGCGTATCATTATTCCTTAATTTGACCATGTGAAGACATATCTTTTATTTGTCTTTTGCTGTTAACTTTGCATCGGACGGTCATTTTACACAATGGGAAGACATAACAGGTCACTTTAATTCCATACCATTAACATGCATAAGCCATATGAGTTGTATAGCAGATGCGAATAAAACGTAGATGAATATAATATAATATTTTTAAATTCTAATGCATACAAGTATATATTTTTAATAGAAAAATGTTAATAAAAAACACGTTTAAGAAATGCTAGAAAGGTCAACATTGTCATCTTAAATTTATGAATACACAACCAATTGTCTATATTGGGAACATCCATATCCAATTAAAGACGCATGGGGATTTATACTGCCAAGCAGGATTTTTATTGTTATAGTCATCAAATTGGCATCTTAATATCTTGATATGATTATATTTATGGAAGAGAATGACATTTTTATCATCAGATTGTGATGAATCATGTTTTGATATGCGTTAATTATTTTCTTACAATACAGACGCCAATAGCAATAATCTTCTCATCAATCAAAATGCAATATATTTAGATACAGACATCCATGATTTTATGTTAAATTCAGATTCTGTATAGTGCTGAAATTCATGAAACGAAACCTTTTGCCGTAAAACGCCTTGGAAAAAGCACCAGGTTTGAATAACTTTTGATATAACATTACTATATGGATTAATGTTCAGCCATCTGTACACCAAACACGAACTGTACACCTGTAATAACACTCATATATTAACCACATATGTTCACGCTAATCACTCGTCGTGATACTTTCGGGCTATGGTTGTCTTTTATTTTTATTTCCAAGTGTCGGACAATTATTTACGTTATATGTTTAGTGTCTTATTTGATTGATACTTAAATTATCATATTTGGTAGACAAACACTTTCATTTTTTTAAGATCTTAAAGACGTTGTATTAATTAATCAAACTGCTATGATTGTTCAATGATGTTGTAATGCTCAAAATGGCTTGTGTGAATTTATAGTCTGAAAATGCAGTACGTTTAGCATTAAACAGAAATTCTGTTAATACCGCGGAATATAGAAGCACGAAACCAACATTTGTGTTCTGCGACTTAAAGGACTCCACATTTTGGTAAAATTACAATTTTCAAAAAATCGTCATAGATTCAAATAAGAATGTATACACTATTTTCAAACAAGCAAAATAAGACTCCTGAAGAAAAAAGTAAAAGATATTAAAAATACATGTTGTTATATTCATAATCATACATCGAAATCGGAAAATAAATAAACGTTTATAACGATTTTCATCGATAATTTGGAAAACAAACGTGTATAACCGACACAGCGTATAAACTAAAATCCCAATTACAATTTCATTTGTGGTTTAGTGTAGTAATGTTCTCTTTTGCTTCTAGAGGTTCCGGGTTCGAACAACAGGACACGCACCTCTTTATGATTCTTTTTTTCTCTTGTAATTATAAATGTTTCATATATAATACCTTTGTTTTAGTTCTTAATTTGTTATGTCATTTTTCAATAATAAGAAAATCAGTGAATGAGCTTATTTAAAGGTGTTCTTATGTAATAAAACAGGAACCTCATGCATCGAAAAATGTTCTTTTATTGTTTGAATTGGCACGAAATTATTAACATTTTCCCAGCAACGCACGCTCACGAATCGGAACATTGTTCTGTATCCTGGACACCACGTATCGTATGCATAACGTTGATAAAAAAAATCTGGATACATTTTAGAAGTCAAGAACAATATTTTCAAAGGTTGAAATCTCAATTTTGACGTTCATGTATTTTAACTTAATTTACATCGCACTCGATGATGTTTGTACTTTGCTAAAAACTACAAAATAGACATAATGAAACCACTCAAACAATAAATTTCACATCTTCGTAAATTACATTTATCCGATTAATGGTTTTAAGTACGTTTATTAGACACCTATTGTACATCTTAAAAGGCCGTTTTGTATAGTCTTAAGTCCTGTATAGGCCAAACTAGTCTTACACGAATATAATGACTCAAAACTTTTCTCGTCCGATAATCGTAATCAATGCCAGTATTTGCGTAAAATTCTGGCAATATAAAGAAGTGATGTGTTAAAACATACGGTAAATAGTATGATTGAGTGAAAACTCCTTTCAGTATCACATCATGAACTATCCTGTGTAATATATACCTCACATAAATGTGTTTCTTCTTTGCGAAAAAACTACACAGGTCCGTTATTTTGAATAGCGTCCGGTAAAGATGCGCGCGCATCTAGTCAGCGGACGCTATACAGTATAGCGCCCACTGACTTGATGCGCGCGCATCGTATAATGTCCAATATATATCTAATATGTTTATGCATATGTACGGGAAACCTATTAGGTAAATAATATAATATATAATATAAACTACATAATACATAATTTAAACTACATAATATAAACTACATATAATATATAATATA
>VMBQ01001369.1:63477-156161 GCA_007657795.1 Dreissena rostriformis
AAAATATGACCGGTGTCGTCACCGGGTAAGGACCGATGCATGGCATCTCCTGATGCCATGTGGTCGAGGTCGTGTGGGGAAAAGTAAGGCAAGCCGAACTTTCCCGACTTGACCTTGGGCAAAGACCGACGTATGGCGGATGCCATAAGGTCTGACGTCTTGCCCGGAGAGCCAAAGACCGATGTATGGCAGGATCCATATGGTCTGACGTCGATCGGTTCCTTGGCATCGATGTAAGCATCATCTCCACTCTTGTATTTCCGACCATCATGTAGATCGATTATGAAAAACAAGAGCAAAACATATTCATCAATAAACTGGTCATAGACCAGATTGTCATACGGCATATTAAATCATTATTTGCCCATAATGAAAATAATTAACACTCTCTCAGTTACTAAGTGTAAAAGAGAAAGCCAATAGTACGTATAATACCATTGCCGTAGAGCATAAATTAAACAAAAGTTAAATTCGAAACAGATGAAATAATACAATGACCATCAACTAGATCGTCATATACATGTAGAACGTAAAATCATGATTTGCACACAAGCAAATGATATACATTCTTCAATGAATTAGAAGAGCACGCTTTTCACGTTATCGCAATGTATTACAAGAACACGTTTTGCACGTGCTCGTTCGCGCCTGAAAAAATCTGCATGGTAGAAATAAACTATTGTTCAATAAAAGCAAGCATTGCTTACCTTTATATTTAAACAAAAGTATATTAAAGGCGCGAACGAGAAATACGGGAAATTCACGGTAACATATTTGTAAGAAAAATTAAAAAATCTATGCAAAAACCCAGCGTAAACACAGAAGCAAATTATTGTTTCACCAAAAAGGCTGTGTATTTATACGCATCCGGAAGAAGAGTGATTTGTGGGTAGTCGGTTTTTGGTGACGAGGTTGCGCTGCACTATGTGACCGTTGTGACCTGTTACCTAGATCCGTCCTACTATCTTGGTGGTGCGCTCCAGAAATTCCGGATAAATAACAACCTTAACGGATTAAGTAGCTATTAGATAGCAGGTAACGTATTTATGATATTAAAATGGAGTTGAATGGATGAGCGTAAAGTGTTGTCCCAGATGAGCCTTTGCGTTCTGCACAGATAAGTCTAGGACAGGACTTTACGCACATGCATTAATACCCTTTCTCCCAGAGCGAGACTCATATAACAACTCAGTACCATCCACAGCCCATCATACCTGCAGAATGACGATAGCGTTCTCCACAGAGAGATCGTCCGAAGGCCGACCCTCTGACTTCCAGATCAACTGCTCGCTCTCCGTGCACAGGAACCGGCGCATCTCAAACGAGTGGATGTTGAGGGCCTCGCACCAGCCCTTGAGGCACGAGAGGCGCTCATCTTCAGGGGCTTGGGACAGGTACGCTACGAACCCCGCGGCAATCAGAACACGCTTCGGTAGCTCTTTCAGCTCCTGGTCGAGTTCTTCCACCTGGAACAAAAAAGCACCTTCTTTCGTCTATTGAATGTAATAATAAGGGTAACTGACATTTTGTAAATTGTTCAGGATATCATATTTTCCGATATACAGTAAGAGCACATACGTTATTTTTTGCATTAAAAATATTTCAGCGCTGAATAATGGTAAAATTATGGTAACTGCTCCTTTCCTAATTATTTATTGTTTTAAAAAATACATTTCAACTTGGAGTTTTGTTTTGTTTTTCAAATTTTATTTCAGAAAATTGGAATACGGAAAAATGTTTATTATTTTAATAAAACAGTTTTTGCTTCTCCTGAAAATTTACAAAATGTCAGAAAATGACAAGTGTTCCCTCGTGTCAATTTGGAAAGTTTGGTAAAAACATTATTTTTACCAAAAAGGTTGTCTTTATATTTTAACAGTTGATGTATATCACCTTAATAAACACAAAAATGGAAAAAAATAAAAATGTATAAAAATGTCAGTTACATGACTTATTGCTCTCAGAAGACGCGTTGTTTGCATTTGAACTTTCAGATGTCGCTTGAAAAAAAATATATTCTATTATATCATGGCATTATCTAATGTAGTTTTTAATGTTAAGTAACAATTACAAAATTTTAAATTAAAACGAGGTTGTTTTTTTGTCATTTTTTACATAGGATAATAAAAATAGCAGGTTCACAGTTTAACATTTTGGCATTTTAAATTTGTCGAACCAGATTAGCATGTAAAAATTCCACACAGGCTAATCAGGGACGATTTTATGGTATTTTTTTCTTTTTAAGGAAGTCTCTTCCAGTCAAGGCAGGAAGTGTCGTCCCTGATTAGCCTTTGCTGACTGCACTTTCTGCACGTGAGAATTCAGCCCAGTTTTTCCAGAATGAGGCTCATTTCGTAACGGGGGATATAAAACTTAAAAGCACAATCTCCCACCTGACTACTCCATCTCTGGTATTCGCCATCCAGTTTTGTCACGAGCATTTCTGCTGCTTGAATCGTCTCATTCTCTTTGTCCAGCTTGATCCTCAGTTCGGCTGCTTCCTTGGTGAGCGTCTCAAAGCGGTGTCGGTACGACGCTACCTTCTGGTCCACCTCGTCCAGGGCTCGACTCAGTTTCTCCATTCGAGCCTCCGCCTTTTGCAGATTCCTACAACACATAAACAAATGAGCCTCGTTCTGGAAGAACAGGGCCTAATGCATGTGCGTCAAGTGTCATCCCAGATTAGCCTTTGCAGTCCACATGGGCTTATTTGGGACAATACTTTGATGGTATTTTTCTTTTAAAGAAAGTCTCTTCTTCGGAAAAATCCAGGCTGCACAGGCTTATCTGGGACAACACTTTAGATATATGCATTAAGCCCAGTTTTCCCAGAACAAGGTTCAATTAATAAATTCTGAATTGCTAACTTATGCATTTCTGGACAAAAAATCGAACTACGAAACCCATTTTTTGTACTATAGGTCAAATAATGAAAATAAACGCATGGAAGTTTTAACAGAATTTGTAAGAACTTTTTTACATGAATTTCATGGAAATAACTATCACATAAAAATTTAACAAGCTGTATAACAAGCTATTTAATGATCTGAATTATACAAGAATTAATTTTAAAGCCATGCAAATGTTGAAAATGATCTAACATACATATTTTCCCATTTTAGACAATATGACTATCCTTGATCAAAATACTATATGCTCTCCATAGGAACATAAATGTAACCAGACCATACCTTACATTCAGGACATCTCTACCCATAAACCACAATTTAATTTAGCTTGGAGAAAACAGGGATTTATGCATGAACATAAAGTATCAAACCTGTTTAGCCTGGGCAGTACGCACAGGCTAATCAGAAACGACACTTTCCGCTTAAACTGGATTTTTGCTAATAAGAAACTTCCTTTAAAAGAAAAATACCATAAAAGAAGAAAGTGTTTTCCCTTAAAAGTCTGTGCAGTCTGCACAGGCTAATCAGGGATGACACTCTCTGCATAGAGTGGATTTTTGTTTAAAAGAGACGTTCATATTTAAATTCCATAAAAGCAGAAAGTATCGTCCCAGATTAGCCTGTGCAGACCGCACAGGCTAATCTGGGACAACACTTAACACACATTAATTAAAGCCCGTTTTTCCCAGACCGTGGCTCGATCAGTTTGGCCTTATAATGTGATATTCTACCTCTTCAAATCGTTCTGCTCCTTTTCCAGCGATTCAATCTTCTCCAGGACATACGAGTACTGAACATTGGCCGTGACCCAGGCACACAGGGGCTCCGCAGCCACAGACGCTCGACGGGCATTCTGTAATGGATTTCAACAAACTGAGAAAACAGAGCTTACTGCATTTGCGTAAAGTGTTGTCCAATGTTTTAAATAAAAATCTAGTTTAAGCGGAAAGTGTCTTCCCTACTAAGCCTGTGTGGACTGCACAGGCTAATCTGGGACGACATTTTACACACATGCATTAAGAACAGTTTTCTCAAAATTGTCAAGTTTTCTTACAGTTAATCAAGATTTCATATATCCCAGTAGAGGCTGTTACCTTGATATCAAAAGAATCCTTATTTTTCTTCAGAAGTTCCTCAATACTTTCTCGGATATCTGACAAGATGTTTCGGGCATCGAATGTTTGAATCTCCTCCTTGACTCCACGCTTGGCCAGGAAACTGAACATGAAATCAAGTGTTTAAGGGGGGGGGNGGAAGTTTGAAACTAAACATTTAAACTAATAAATTTGGTTTTGTCCAACATAAACTTACGTCTTGTATTTTCAAACTCTCTTGGAAAGACTATTCCTTGGAGTTGATCTTCATATATTGATAATTATTGCAATATTTAAACAGATTTTGTTTAAGTGTATTTAAAATTTGAAACATCCAAGTTATAGGTTATTTGACCAAACAATTCATGGTAGTTAGGTAGGTGTGGAGTGTTTATTACAATATGTTTTATTCAATAAAAAGTCAAACTAAAGAATCTTTAAATAGTTCAGAAGTAGCCTAAAACCTTGATTTGCAGTGAATGCTGAGCAAACAATATACTTCTTGGGCATTTTTTTTAGGTAATCTGAAACTTACAAATAGGCTGATCCAGGAATAAACATGGAACGTTTTTAATTTCTACCCAGCAATTGTCTAAATGATAAGTTTCCATTCATCAAAATCACAAATATTTCAAATTGTGATTAAAAAAATCATCAAAAGATGCGTGTACACTTATGTATAAAATAGGTTAAAAAAATAAAAATATGATGTCCAGGTTTGATGAATGGACAACATTCCAGATTTATCATACAAAATTGGCATTTGTGGAGAGTTAATAATCCTTAAATTACATTTGAGCCTCGCTCTGTGAAAGGGGGGGGGTTAATGCATGTGCGTAAAGTGTTGTCCCAGATTAGCCTCTGCAAAGTGCACAGGCTAATCAGGGGTGGAACTTTATGCTTTTATGATATTTTTTGTTTAAAGAAGGTCTCTTCTTAGCAAAAATCAACTTAAGACGGAAAGTGTTGTCCCTGGTTAGCCTGTGTGGACTGCAAAGGCTAATCCAGGACGACACTTTACACACGTGCATTAAACCCCATTTTCACAGAGCGAGGCTCATGTCGCCATGCTCACCTCTTCATGCTGACCCAGGACGTATCAAAGATGCCCATCAGTCTCAACACACCCTCCAAAATGTCACGAACCACGGGCGGCGGGGCACGAAGGGACCGAATCTCCGACAATGACTCAGTCTTGATGTTCCCGACCGCAGCACGAGCTGATTGCACAAGAGGTTCCACTTTAGCCAGCTCCTTGTCGATGGCGCGCTTCCTCTTGTCGAGGATTTTGTTCTCTTCCGCTGCCTGCTGTTTCAGAACCTCCATCTCATTCTTCTGCTCGTGGGCATTCTGGAAAAGAGGAAATGGCGGCCATATTGGATTTTGAATATATCTTTTTGCTTATGGGAATTCTGGGGGAAAGGAAATGGCTGCAATGTTGGATTTTTTAAATAATCTTTCTGCTAATAAGATAAGAACACAGGTACTGGTATTTGTAAATTCATGTTTTAATGTAACAACGCAAAATGTGACGCTGGAGTAGTTTAAATGATTGTTCTAAAAAACATCAAGTGTACTGGTGCTGCCTAGAACATGGAACAAACTCAATAAACCCCATTCAGGTTTAAATACAATAAGGTTAATTTTAGTTTTAAACTTAATTAAACATTAAACTCAGGGCGAGTGATATAAGGAAAACCTCAGGAAACCCATGTAAAAGACGAAAAATCTTGTCGGACACGAGGTCTGATATCTTTTAAAATTTGTCGGACCTCGTCAGATTTTATCGGACTTCGTTCTTCTTTAACCAAAGAATAGAAAATACCTTTTGTAGAGTTTATTTTTATTATTATGACGTATTATTATGACGTTCACAATGTTTATCAAATCTTGACACGGGACAGGCAGTGGTCATACGGTTCCCCGCTTTCAATTTTTGATCTTCACAACGCTTGAAACCAGTAAAATTCAATTCAACAACTCAATGATGTGTCGCCTACGTCACGAAAAAAGGGGCAATATTTGACTGATTCTAAGAATCGCGCTTGGAGTTTGTAATGGAGTTTGTAACGTCACCAGCAAAGACAGCCAGTTTGACTGGTTGGTCTAATTTATTTTTTAAGTTAAAAAATCCATCGAAGTAAAATAAACATAAATCAGTTTTTTTTTTTTATATTTCTAGTTTCGTGTTCATTTTAAATAAAAGTTTCACATATTATTGGGTTTTTTTTGACGGACACGAGGTCCGACAATTTCGGAAATATTGTCGGACCTCGTCAAATGTTATCAGATTTGTCCTAGGTCCGACGTCTTTCGCATGGGTTGCTCAGGGCAGAAAAAGGTTCACCAAAAATCTTCACTTTTATTTAGAGAAAGTAAAAATCATAAATATTTGCAAAACCATCTTGTTACTGAAAGAAAGAGCAATCAAACCCTTGAAATAATAAATGAGAAATATACACAGATGACTTAGAATCAATCATATTCACTATCATGTTCAAATTGGGAAATTTCAGTCACACTCAATAACACCATTTGTCTTCACCCCTACCAATCTAAATCAATGAGCTCTGGGAAAACTGGTCTTATTGCATGTGCGTAAAATGTTGTTTGTGACAAAACTTTACGCACATGCAATAAGCCCAGTTATTCCAGAACGCAGCTGCAATATACTGAAATATACCTGCATGCTCTCGGTGATCTTTGAGAGGGCCTGGTCGGCCTCACTCTGTTTCTCTGCTAGCTGCGTACTCTGCTCTCCAGCCTTACGCTTCAGTTCATCCACTAAAGTCTTGGCCTCGTTCAACTTGGCCACACCCGCCTGGATAGAAAACATAGCAGTGATATCATGCACAGGCTGATCAGGCACAATATTTTACCCAAATGATGCGGACATTTTACTGCTGATGTTTGCAGACGATGTTGTTCTTCTAGCTTATATGGTTTTGGGTGTACAGAGCAAACTCGATTCATTGCACCAGCTATGTACGAGAACAGGATAACATGTCAATACATCGAAATAAAAAAAGAATGGTCTTCAGAAGGGCGGGGGGAAACCAGCAATGCCTGAACGCTGGAGTTATGCGGTTACTTTAATAGACGTTGTTCAGTTCTTCACATACGTTGGTCTCTGCTTCTTCCCTTCTTTTTCATTAACTAAAATAGCTAATGAAAATGCAACTAAGGGGAAGCGTGCCTTGAATGAAATATTACCGAGAAAGTCCTATATTTCGTTTCGATAGGGCATACTACTCGGTATACTACTCGATATACCGATATACAGTCGATTTTGTATATATATATGTGTGTGTGTGTGTGTGTGTGTGTTTGTGTATGCGTGTGTATCTGATTGATGTTAATACTTTTTCGCTCTACTACATGCAATTAATAAACAATGGTTTAGCTTGATATTGTTTAAGCATTGTTTACCACTCGATAATATGCTTACATCTTATACCAACCATTGTGCACACACCATTGTCTTGTTTTAATTGTAATATATATGTGTCAGGGACCGGATGCCTATATCACAAATAAACAGAACTTGAACTTAAACTGAACTGAGTTGCAATAAAGCCCAAATAAACACACATTTAAATTAACAACTTAATTTGTTTACAAAAATAGTTAAATAACTAAAGTTAGCTATGGTCTGCACACAGCTCGGTATATTCAAGATGATATTTGATTGAAAATACATCAGGAATACTGATCTTATAAGACAACTATCTATGGGTATCGACATTAGCATTGGATGTAGCTGCATAATATTCATATGACAATTGTTTTAATGAATGTTGTGAAATTGAAGAATTTTAATGATTTCTAAATTCTAATAACCTGATATTGTTTTTACCCCATCATTTGTGTTGCTCTGAATAAAATGTGAATGCAATGGTTTAATACAAAAAAATAAGCATCGAATGCCGATATTAAACGGGGTGACTTCACCGTATGGAATGATTGAAATACATCAAATATTATATAACGCGATATTATTTCATAAGTGCGGAAGCGTTGATGATATAAAACAATCCACAAACAATTAATAGATAGGTATCTCAAAAGTATAAAAATAAATGCAATCATCGTTTAGTGTCGTTAAATAGTAATCGCATAGTTTGTCTTGCATGTAAGAACGCTATCGAGTACACAATGTTTAATTCATTATTAATTTGAAAAAGATCGTTTAAGTTAATACGTACACAAACAAGCAAACGAGTACGCTCTCTTGCCTCTGTATCGCAGTACATAGTAGTTGCATAAAGTCCGTAGTTGTTTACCTGAACAATGTACCGCGCGCGAAAACAAACATAATCATTATGTTCAATCTTGCTTTTTGAAATAAGTGATTTTAACTATAATTTTATGTAAACCGTCTGCATTTCATATACAATAGCTGACATAACAAAGGAGTACTATAAACAGACCATTACGTATTATCTATGTATTTAAAGTATGTATTTTGGAGTATCTTAAGGACTCGATTCTCCATTGAAACAAAATGCTACTTTAGTGATTGATTAACGTGCGGACGTAGTTTAGGTAAACACAAAAGATCGATCGTATATTTAAACATGAGAATAGAAGAAACCATCGTTATAAAGGTATGAATAACAACTTAACCAACATATTGCTCCGACACTGTACAGATAGTTAGACACGATCACGGGAGAAAGCTTGAACTCTGTTTATTGTTCACGAAAATGCTAAATAACCATTACATATAGAAACCTATAATAATTTGTCGAGCTACCATCGATATAATTGACATGACACACGCGTGTTTGTTACCTTCATACATATTTTTCTGTTATATATGCGATTATGTTTTATGTTTATTTGTTAATAGGTTTCATCCGTGCATATATTTATGCCTAGTGATTTGGAGAATACATTAAATTTCCCACCACTTTTGACCAATAAGCATACCAAAACTGGTAGTCGACTGTGTCGATGCTATGTATATTAATATCAATTAATTATATTTAACGTTGTATTAAGTGATCTGCAATCACAGTATTGGGTGTTTTAAAATAATATATAGCACGATGTACTTAACGAAATACGAAGTTTATTACTTGTAGTGTTTTTATGTGTTAAATGTATTGGTTCATATGTTATTATGTAACATTTAAGAGTTTGCTACTTCACCGTCCATAATGAATGTTAAACATAACACTAATTCACATATTTAGTAATGTTTCTTCACGTGATGTCTATTTAATAGTACGTGAACTAACACAAATATTATATGTCACATATAAAACAACTTTTTTACCAATTTAAAATTGTTTTTATTGTTTCCAAAAGCATTATCGGCAGACAAAAGCTGTAAGTGCATTAGTAAACTCATATTTTTATCAATGCAGTACCAAACATTTACACATTATAGATTTCGACTAGATTAGTCTGAAAACATAGTATACCATGTATCATCATGACACTTTCGATAATGATATATATATAAACGTATTATATAACTAAAACTAAATTTAACAGTAAATAGTGATCCATACAAACATGTAAACATTATGCCATATCTTTCAAAACAAATCGAATAATTACAGCGGAACTGTAATGGAAACAATTCAAATGAATTTCACTCTGTCAATACTTAAGCACCACATTGTCATTAAGAATCACCTCGTACAGAAAAACATATAATAACTAGCAACTACTATAAAGATTCAATACACGTTAATAACAGCTATATGAAATACCATATCACTGTTTATATACAACACGAATTTATCAACAGGCATTAAAAATGCTTGTCCAAGTGAGCGATTATACAATTAAATTGTAACTGTAATAATAAAACGCTGCTCATGTTTGCTGATAATAGTTTTATAAAAAGAACACACGCGCACACATTTGCGATACAAACTTGCTAAACGGTATTTGTTTGCGGGTGGAGAGAATCCTTTATGAATCCTATCTCCGCCACAGCTCTTCATTTACTGAAAAAGACACAAACATAATAACACGAGGCACTGGTATGGAAACTTTGTCTAACCGTTTGTGATATAGCTTAAATTAATATGAATTTATATGAAAAAATATAATCTCACCTTGGTACGTTTTGGAGACATCCATAGAACACAGTCTACTCTGAAAACAAACCGATAGCATGATATTTAACTACCTGCATGCAATTTGTATCAGCATGCAATGTGTAATGTAAATACACAAGTGTCATCATATTTTAATTAGTAAGTGCATTATGTTTTTAAAAATGATTACCAACTTAGATACTTACTACTTTTCTAAAGTTGATATTAGTTCGTATATTTCTTATTGTTTAAATGCATCACGGGTCTAGTATTTGAGTCCCTCCATTCTTGATATGAAACATTGCGCGAGTCATTTAACTGAAATACAAACAAATAACATAATACACTGCAGAGCTGTACAATTTATGTCAGGTCGTAAATCTTGAATACTTTTCTTTCTGGTTTAAATGAGATTTGTGTTTAGAACAAATTCAAAACCAAAAACGTGAATTATAATTTACATTAAGCTTATGTAATAGTCAAACGTTGCAGAGTAGAATTAGTGAGGAATTCACAGGTCTTGTTGTTATAATGACCATGTATGTTTATTGTGTCTACCATTTTGCGACACTTAGATTGCCTATTAAAGTAACATTAATACTAAAAAATCAACAAACATTTCGTTAAGTATTTCGTAAAATAAAGTTACCCAATAAACAAGATGTGTTTGTGAAACACTATTTCCCCTTTTGAGCGATTTTGACCCATATATTTTACCGTTGACCTTGAAGGATGACCTTGACCTTGACCTTTCACCACTCAAAATGTGCAGCTCTATGAGATACACATGCATGCCAAATATCAAGTTGCTATCTTTAATATGGCAAAAGTTATAGCAAATGTTAATGTTGGCGCAAACCAACCAACAGACCAACCAACAGACCAACCAACCAACAGACAGGGCAAAAACAATATGTCCCCCAGTATAGACTGGGGGACATAAAAATCAAAGTTCCTTATAGCAAAAGCCAAAATTTGAAAAACGAGATGTTTTCTGGTAACATGGATGTTTGTAGATATAACATGCTAGTTTTTAATTTTTTGTGTACACAATAAAATCTATGTTAATGTCCCGCGACTATATTTATTCATACGACACAAGAACACTAAAATGATACCATATTTAGTGTTCATGTGTCGTATGAATAGACATCAGTGCGGGGTTATAAAATGGAATTTATTGTGTACACCAACAAATTAAAAACTAGCATTTTATATCTACAAATATCCATGTTACCAGAAAACATCTCGTTTTGAAATTTTGGCTTTTGCTATGACATTGATTTTTTATTGGGAACTTTATTTAACGACATACTTTACGAAATATTCGTTGATTTTTTAGTATTAATGTTACTTTAAATGCAAAGCGTAATACGAAGGTCGATATCCTGTATGGTGCTGCTACTATTTCAAAGTGATTACGAACTATGTCTGTATTTGGTTAATTATTTTGCGTTTGAATAATTTAAGATTGTAATTAAAAACATGTAGAAGAGAATGTAGGAAAAAATTTATTATTGATCGTTGCATATATACTTTGAATGTGTTGGCCTTAATGTTTAGAAGTGCCTTTGCCATTATAAACAGTTTGGAATGAATGCTCATACATGTATGCGTCTAGTACCTGTTGTTGCGAGATGTAAATAGGTTTATTAAGTATGACCCATTGCACCGTCTCCCAGCAACCTGGCTGGGTAAGTGATCCGCTGTATGTAATGAACTGTTCGGTGGATTCAGCAAATCAGCCAATGGGAAGTTTTGTAGGTCCGCACATGAGTCTGAAAATTTGGTAAGGCGTTAACAAAGTAAAAACGAAGATTTTTGAGTAACCGTCCGTTGTGTATTTTTTTGGTTTGTACCTGTGTCACAGTTTTTTATAATTAACATTCAGTTTTGCGCCTTGAAATATGTACACAGTGCTTCACTAGAATATAAGATTGAGCTGTATGTTCTCACATTGTGTCGTATTTGCGCATCGTGTTATTATGATTGTTAAACTATTTCAAACCTTAATTATTTTAATATTTGTATTATGTTCATCGTTTTATGGATCGAGATTCCAATTATTGATAATGGTAGTTTGCAAATTAAACACGTTCAATAATGCATTAATTAGGCTTATTTGTAATTGTAATACACTACTACATATAGACTGATTAAACGGCGTGAAAGAATCTTACACTTTATTGTTCGTGTGCCACTAGTTTGTGGTTGACAAAGATTAATGGTTTGTATGCGACGTGATACATAACTAAAGATAACATTGTGTTTTAATAAGCAAGGCACACATTTAAAATGGAGTTTATAAGAAATATAACAAAAGTATCTGTCAATCAATCAGCATTCACGTTTTTCTGGTTTATCAATGAGTAAAAACGTTCCTGTAACGTCTTAAAGGCTGCATTGTCGTGTTTGCCTGTCTGAAATCATTCAATAAATATGAAATGTAAATAAGCTGGTTGAAAAACTCAATATTTAGACCTAAAGACCTCTGTTCGTAATTACATATTGTCCTCAATGGTGCTCGTTATCAAAGATTTACGCCGACTAGTTTAATTGACATAATCCATTTAATCTATGACCGTAACATAACTAAGTCTCGACGGAAAACTTACCGTTAAGAATACCGCCAATATTGCTATTCCTCGGAGGCTCACTTGGGCCTCAGTGTAATTTGAATATAGATCGGCATTGTACGCCATGAAGTGAACCTGTAATAAATACATGCGATCGTTTGTAATGTTTATGTAGAGGCAAACGCCTGAATGAACAACTACATTCGCTGTTATATAATTATACAATACGTACGTTTCGTGATGTAACCATCGTAAACGATGCTTGTTAACACTGAATATATATATATATGTGTCTATGTTCGTTTTAACGCAAAAACAAACAACACGACAAACAATTCAATTTTAATTGTTTCACCTTCAAAGCAAAAAATGAAATGCCCCGCTTGTTTGGTTTACTTCATTTTGATGGAATGGACTTCTGTGTGTTTTTCATTATTAACTAAAGATTGTTTTTAAAAATTAAGTTTTACTTTACACGACTTTTACCTCGCCATCAAATCCACGCCCGTCTACTGTATGTTCGGAGCCGGTCTGGTTTTCCTGCCAAAGTGGAGCTTAATCTGGTAGAGGCGATACCGGTAAGACAGTGGACCGGAGGTCATGTTCACTCCAACGCCCTGTCCGTTCACCAGGAACGTTTCATCTTTTTTATTATTTCGGAACAGCCCGCTGATCTGTCAGAACAAAACGTGCCACATTATTAATACTATAAATTAAAGTTCCATACGACTGAATGATGCTGTAAAAGTATAAATCTGTGTCATACGATGTAATCATGTTTTTTTGTTTTTTTCTGCCTTTAAATTAAACAAAATAATTAGTTCGTTTCCTGTACAATCAAAGCCTAATAGTGTATTCACGATTTATATTGATGTAACAGAGCGCCGTGGTCTCAAGTTTTAGCGGTTGCAAATTACGATCATACAATTACTTCTGGGTTTCTATGTTAATTGGTGACTGATGTTTCCCTGACTTGCAAATCTTCCAGTCTTCGTTGTCGCCCCATCGTGTTGGACCTGTGATAAATAAAGGATAGTTTAGGCTTTCGGTGTTCGATCGTTGTCACGAGTGAAAGTATCATTTTTTCTTATTAGAACAAGTTTACAACAAATTCGATCATTTACATAAATACTTATTCAAATAGAGAAATTTATCAAATATGTATTAAAAGCTTCTCGTTTTATTTAATGAGCTTGAATTGGCAATGATAGCAACACGATATAAATAATATGATTTTAGATTCACATGTAATGTAAGACTTTGAACATACTAATTAAGATTAAGTCTAGCAAAACGCAATGCGCTTGCTTGTTTTTGGTAATTTATGAACGAAAGCACGCTGAAAATACGAACTGTCTACAAACCCTTGTTTTATTTATACACTTGGTACACTTGGCACAACACTTACTAAGTCCTAGTATTTTCAGGCCCTTGGTTTAGATTGTTAAGTCGTATTTAATTACCGAATATATCAATTAACATGAAATCTTTTTCATTGACGATTATTATACAAATATTCCATACGGAATATCTTTGTAATTATAATTTACGGACTACGGTTAGTATGGTCACATGGTCTACATATGCGATTGGATGTATCATATTACTTTCTGCCTCTAAATTAACAGTTAATGATGTATTTGTCGGTATCAAATGTATTTTCTAGAGAACGATTATTCCTGTTGACCAATTGATTTAGTAAAAGCTTTAAGACACCCATTGTGATAACACAAACGCGGTTAATCCGAGATGTGATACATGTTGATAATGGAAATCACAAAAATAGCCCATGAAATGACAATAACTTGGAAGTTACTGAATAGCATTCGATTGCCCACATTGTTCCTAATAATTGCGTGAGAAATAGAAATATCTATGAGACTCTATGAAGACTATGTTTCGTCCTTCATTGTTCGTAAAGTGCGTTCATTTTATTTGTATGGATATACACTTTTCATTTTATTCTGTCAAAATATAAAATAATAACATATTTTTTTGCGTTTTAATTGATACAATGAAATAAGTCATATTTTTGAAACAAATCACCTCAATTCGTACATAATCAATAGACGCACCGTTACTAAAAGTGTAATACAACCTTAAAAATATATGTCATGCAGTAACACAGCCAAGAATGTATTTATTACAAATCGGTTTTATGTATTAGCTAAAAGACTGAAATTGCTTTTGTTTGTAAACAACTAAAACATTCCTATTGTTTGTAAACAGAATATAGAATATAATTGAAAACAAAAATGTACATGATCAATTTCCAATATTGGTTTAGTGTAAAAGCCTCATCGCTTGCTTACCAAGAAACATCCATGTATTGCATCTTGCCGTCCGAAAAAAATGAATGTTAACCACGCAATAACATTTTTATTACATGCAGGTTTTTATACAGGTTGTATACAATTCAATTCTGCTTTTTATTAAAAACAAACAGTAACTCGAGATCAAGAATTCTCTATTGCATCTACGATTTTCATACCAAAAAGTCGATTTTTATATCAAACGTGTTTTTTTTAGATCTATAATAGACAACTGAACCGTTGATATAGAATGACTAATTGATGAATTTACATGAGAAGAGGTTTTATTTCGGTAAAAACTAGAAATTGATTTTGAGTTTATCTACAGGAATGCATGCAATCATCTTCATTATTGTTCTCGGAGAGAGCAAGTAAAAACATGTTTGATCCCGACTTTTTTAGACATTACACTGCAAAAACATAATGCTTCTATATAGACTTTTTGAAATAACGTATGAACATAATTTATTCGGGATTTCGTTTCTATTAAAAAGCAAGTTTGAAAAGTAGTTTAGTCCTTGGTGCATTAACGCTCTTATAACCCAATCTTCAATTACAGAAAAAAGGTCTGAACGCAAAATGTTTTTTTTTCTATTTTGATACATAATTATACTGTTTTAATCATGTTCACCTGTATGACCATCAAATGCACGTCCACGAAGTGTTATTATAGCGAAAATAACAATTATTAAACTTAGATTGCTTTAACAAACCAATCCTTTCTTCTTTCAATTTCCTTTCCCTTCATGCTTGATCGATTTCATATTTCATGTGTTAACATTTGTTTGGATAAAGTCGCAGTTTATTGTTGAGTGATGATGCATAAGCATGCTACTGCAAACAAATACGAGGATTTCACGGAGCTGTACAAAGCAGCAAGCTGCAGCTGTGCTATTTCCTTTTAACAAACTAGATTAAGAAAGAAGAACACACCGAGTTAAAGTATTTGACTTCGTGTGTCAAAGTCCTTTGGTTTTCCTGAAGAGACAGCAAGCAGAAGAGACAGTATTGAGATACAAGGAATCCGGGTGCGATACCCTAGCTCTTAGCGAATAGATCCATTGGTTCTTTTACGTGCTCAGTGTATAGCACCGATACACGCTAGAATTACCTGGGTTTCATACCAGTACATCTTAAGTTGGGTGGGAAACACTTGAAGCATTTATGAAATGTCCAGTGCTCCGGATCATTCCTTTGAAGTTTCCTGACATATGTATAACCATAGATCAATGTAGAAAAAGGCAGTAAATATGTTATTGGCAAAAACGGTAGTCGGAAAATACTTGTAATAAAGGTGCAACAGGTGGGTATTGACATTAATTAAAACAAACAAAGCTTATTTACCTGAAGAATATCCATCGTATAACCACCATCCTCCCCAGTGGTCGGATTCCGGACACATCGCAAGTACTGAAAGCATAACCAAACATATGCGACGTAATATTCGGTTAAAAATGATGACTCAACGCAGAACATGTGGTATTAATTTATCGTATCGGTATTGCTAAAATGGGCATATTTATTACGTACATTGATAACATATAAGATGTAAAATCATATTTAATTGTATACATTTCTGAACGTTGTGAAAACAAATAATTCAGTAATATGTTAAATAAGATAAAGGTAAATATTTTGAAATAATAAGTTTTATGCACTCAAACAAGTAAAAAAAAAGTGAAAATAATTTTATCGGATGGAAAACACGTTAAAGCTGCAGCATTAATAACTTTAAACCGATATAAAGTTGATTTACCGAATACATTGGGTCATTTCTTTCAATAGTTTTCCATCGATAGGAACATACAATATAAATGTGTTTGATACTGTTCAGTTCGGCTATCTATTTATTAAAGCCCCATTAACACGTAAAATAAACGAATATTTCGTTAAATATTTCGAAAAAAAAGTTAACCCATAAACAATCAGTGTTCTTTATTGCAAAATCCACAATTGCAACGCTAGATGTGGTCTGGTAACATAGATCTAACAAGACACAAAATGCTCTTCTTTTGTAAAACATTCCTGTGGATTTATGTTAAATAAGTATTGCATTTCACTAAACGTATAATATGTATTTTTTGGTAATTATATAAATGTTCGATTGTTTTTATACCATTGTCAAACCAGCTTACCAAAAACATTGATGTGTAATTTATTTTTTTATATCTGTGTTATTCCATATGACATGTTTACATATAGGAATGCTTCTTTGTGAACAAATATGTTGGTTCTTGATTTTTTGCCATGCGGTAAGAATATATTTTAAAGTAATTTTTTTTGCTTACGTTGTGAATTATAGCTTCATCTTAATTTCTTCCAAATATTAGACTAGTACCATTTTTTTAGTTGTTCGTGTAGCAGGCGTTTCCATTTTCCATGAGTGTTTTTATCTAGGAATCGGTTAATCTAACCCGCTTTAATGGCGTTCAAGAAATTATTAATGTCTGTGAGTTTAAGGCCTCCATTTTCATAAGGTTGATTTAATCGTTTTCTTTTAATTTTGTCAGGTTTATCATCCCAAATAAATTTAAAAATAGTTGTTATTAATCCGTCTATAACTTGCTTTGTTGAATTTGGAAGAACTGAAAATGGATATATTAACTCTGGTAATGCAAACTTTTTATAACAGTAACTTTTCCCATAAAGGTGAGTTTTCTATGTTGCCACTGTTTTAAGCAGGTTTCAAATTCTTTTTGTCGGCATTTTTTTTCTTCTTTATTACGTTTAAGCTGATTGAAAAATTTATTCCTAGAGTTTTAACCCCCATTAGATGACCGAATACATTCATTGTCTGTACAATATTCAAAGTTTGAGTTTTTTAAGGATCCAATTCTCATTACGGTAGATTTTGTTGAGGTTTAGTCCTGGTAAAACTTGCAATGGACTAACAAGGCGATGTCCATACAAAGTTTTCAATCCTGTTCCGACTTTGTGTACAGGGACATGTCAGCCACGCTGTTATTTACTTTAAATCATAAGCAACATTTCTAAAAGCGACGGATTTTTTATCTTTCCAAGGGAACATTGCTCTGTTAACATTTACAGTTACTAAATATGTAAGTGTGTAGAACTGGTATTGTGAACGACGAGAAAAATGAACTGTTAACTGCATTTCAGATTTCTGTACGATAATTTCAAAAACGTAAAATCTTAGAAGCTGATGAGTGTAGAATTTAATAAATATGTATGACGATGCATTCGAAATTTGCATCTTTGGATGAATTAAATATGTATTTAAACTGTGCAGTGTGTCTGTAGTGTTACCTTTTATGCAATTTTGAATATGTTATGCGTGTTAAACTACAGACATAACACGATGTTCAAAACATCAGTCTTGCCTTTGAAATCGAGTTTATCAATAAATTATTATTTTATCTTATCATTATACATTTTGAACACATTAAACAACCATTTTAAACTAAAGTGGTATCAAATGACAACAAAAACACGATTTATGGATCCGTATATGCAAAATCTAGCCCGTTTTATTTTGAAATAATATGGTGAATCGTGCGCATAACAATGTGTTTCTTTTACAGCTGGCATCTTATAACCTGAAAGTGGAATACTCGTCTCAGAAATGCTGACTGTCAGGCCTACCAAACATACTTATATTCAAGTAAATATTGACGTGTGTTGTATTGGTTGTTTCTTTCCAGTTAACCGCAGGCTTTTCTAACGCATTTTTTATTTAAAAAATTAAAAGTGATCATTTGACAATATTCTGAACAATCTCACTTTAACGGGGTTCGGTAACAAATTATTGAACTTTTGTAAAGAATATAGTGTTTGTATAGTTAACGGTATTATCGAGCCGAGTCGTTTCACTTGCTACAATTTAAATATGAGTACATTTGGTGCTAGCGTTGTTGACTATGTAATCGCGGATTATGATATATTTCATTTATTTAATGTTATGACTGTTCATGACTTATCCTAATTTTCGGATCATTGCCTAATTGAATTCCGTATGGATTTTACCAATCTATCTGGTCCCGATAAATGTCTATCTTCCGAAAAAATAGTATGTGAAGATAACAACCAATCTGATTTAAATGAGAAATTAGCTTCAAAAACTGATTGTTTCGATCATGTTGTTCAGTCTTTTTTTAACAATGACATTGATTTAAATTCCTGTATTGATAGGATGTCTGACCTTATTTATGAGTTGTCTTATTCTGTACTTGGCAAATCATTTACGTCGAAAACTATCTCACATCCGGTTAAAAAATCTAAATGGTTTAATACTGATTGTAAACTAGCCAAATGTTAATTTTATAAATGCAAACGACTTTTTACTTTGGCCAATAATGATGTTAACCGGCTTGAATTTTTACAGGCTAGAAGTGAGTATTGTTGTTTGAAGCGCAAAGTTATAACTGCATATTATAATATTATAATAAAGAAAAACACGCACTATGCGCACTGAGCAAATCTAACTCGCGTAAGTTCTGGAAGTATATACAAAATATAGCAAAAACAAATCTGATAAAAATATAAATAATGTGGATGAGTTTGTGAATCACTTTAAAAACATGTCTGCAATGCCCTACGACATTTGCTTTCGTGATGATAGATTTCCGGACTCAGCCGACGGAGTATAGATTGAGTGTCTAGATTGTCCTTTGTCTATTGATGAAGTAATTAAAGTGATTTCTTCTATGTCAAGACATAAAAGCAGGGATCTGACAGGAAATGTTGCATATTTTTTCATTGACTGCAAGGATTTTATTGCACCATATCTTGTACATATTTTCAATTATATTTTTAACACAGGAATTTATCAAGAGTCATGGACAAAAGGCGCCATTGTTCCAATATTTAACAAGATGGGTTTGTGAAACACAATGCACAATGTCCCCTTTTGAGCGATTTTGACCCATATATTTGGCCTTTGACCTTGAAGGAAGACCTTGACCTTTCACCACTCAAAATGCGCAGCTCCATGAGATACTAATGAATGCCAAATATCAAGTTGCTATCTTCAATATTGCAAAAGTTGTGGCCAATGTTTAAGTTTGTGCAAACCAACAAACCAACAAACAAACAAACAAACCAACGAACAGACAGAGCAAAAACAATATGTCCCCCAGTATAGACCGGGGGACATAAAAAGGGGGAAAAGAATAATCCCTCTAACTAAGAGGCATCACTTTGGTCAATATAATGTCTAAAATATTTTAATTAATCCTTCGTTGACGCATTAATAAGTAGTGTGAAAGTGAAAACATATATAATGATGCTCAATTTGGATTCAGAGATAATCGTAGTACGGTTGACTGCATTTTCACACTACACTCTATAATCCAAAACGTCTTAGAAAATAATATGAAACTCTATTGCGCATTTATAGATTATGAGAAAGCATTCGACATGGTCATCCATGACGCACTACTGGTGAAATTAGTTCAGTCTGGTTTAAGTTGTAAGATGCTAACTGTGATTTAGTCAATCTATCACAATATCAAATCCTGTGTTAAAAATACTGATGACAATTCCTTCTCGCAATTCTTCGATATTCCATTAGGAGTCAAACAAGGGGAGCCTCTTTCTCCTATCCTATTTATTCTGCTTATAAATGATATAACTGATAGTTTAGAATTTGAGAATCTCACTTGTCAGGATATTGATACACTATCTTTGAATATGTTAATATTTGCTGATGGTATAGCGTTATTTACAACAGATCCTAATAGCCTACAAGCCCAGTTGAATTGTATAGATACTTACTCTCGAAAATGGGGTCTAAAAATAATTGTTAGAAAGACTTAAGTATGTTTATTCCGAAAAAAGAAAACTAAAAATAATTATCTATGGTCATTGAATAATGAAATAATTGAAATTGTTGACAACTCTACTTACCTTAGTATCAAACTCAATTTTAATGTGTCACTCAATGACGCTGTCACAACCCTGAATGAGCAAGTCTTAAAGGCATATAATCTCCTTCTGTCTATATTAAGTAGAGTAAAACTCGACGTAAAAACAAAACTGTTGCTTTTTGACAGTCTAGTTGTACCTATAATTATATTCGGTTGTGAATGTTTGGGGGATTTATAAAAACAATGACGTTGATAAAATACATCTCAAATTGTGTAAATACATATTGGGTGTACGCCAATAGACATCAAATGCAGCCGTCTTAGGCGAACTAGGACGTTTTCCATTATCTTTTATAAGTAAAGAGAGGTCTCTTAAATTCTGGTGCAAAATTATAAATTCACCAAAGTCACGTATACGATCTATGTACGATAAGAATATCACATATAACACGTTTGTTAACACTTATATAAAACTATGCTGACCAAAAGCTATCAAAAAACTTATTGACAATTTAGGCTTCAGCTATGTATTGCATGAACATGTTAACAACAGACTATTATCCAAAACTTAAATAACGTCTTCGAGATCAATATGTCCAGTAATGGAATGATATGATAAATTCGCAAAGTAAATTATATTATTATGTTAAATTTATTATACATTTGTAAAATATTTGGAATGTGTCGATAATGATTGCCATAGAAAAGCTCTAATAAGATTCAGACTAAGCGCTCATTCTTTAGAAATTGAAACTGATAGATACAATAACATTACTAGAGAAAACAGGAAATGCAAACAGTGTAACAGAAACTTGGTTGAAACAGAATATCACTTCTTATGTATATTTACGCTTTATCAAGATTTAAGAATTAAGTATAATGTTAACCAATCGTTTTATACTGTCAACAAGTTTGTTTCTATAATGTCTAGTCCTAACTCTAGAAAATTAAGAAAAAAATCCAAATTTATTTACAATGCTATGTTTAAAAGAAATGATTACCTTGCTAGCTAGCTACTCTGTTGTTTCTTGTTAACGCTGAAAACCAATTATGTATTCACGTTTTTATTTATTTATCCATTGATGTGAAATGCTTTTTGTTTAGTATTTCATTTGTGTTGTCATCTTTATGTATATTTGTTTACCATGTGGCCAAAGGCATGTATTTGCTGATTTTGCCAATACACTAAAAAACAAAAAAACTGAAACTATAAAATCATTCATCCGTGACGATTAGACGCTTAAGCACGTGCATAAAGTTAATATTAAAAAAAATATATGGCTCATATGAATATTCAGGAGCGCAACCGCGCATTTTGGCAATAACTGATATATTCAAGTTTAAAAAGTGTTGCGTTAGAAAAGTATCCAAGTGTATTCAAAAGTGCAGTGTTTTTTATGTTATGTAGATATTAATGGGAGTAGGTTTGTTCTATTTTTGCAATGGACATATATCATAATGATAATCATGTGTTAGGTCTATATTATATGTCCAGAAAATCTGGAGTATTTATTGTAAATATTTTGAATACAAACGCTTTGTCATATGCTGATATTCACGTTTAAAGATCAGACTTCACATCTGGTTTTATAACCCACTACAAGAATACAGTTGCTTTCTAATAATTTAAGTTATTGCAACAAAACTTCTTTTGTTATTTTTTAAAATTTTGCAATTACATATTTATTTCCAAAACCATATTGACATGAACAAATGAAAATGAGAATAAATTATGATACGGTGATCAACAAGTTGTTTTCAGGACATTTTTGAAATGGAGAACGATGAGCATTTTAATTGAATGTTACACTGTTAAAGCTGTTGTACACAATACAGTTACACCTACGAAATCAGGATGGGAGACGATGAATTGCCTTAAGTAATATAAACTAAGAAAGTATGAGAAACACAATTAGCGGTTGTATGTTCTATCTAAAATCACAAGTTCTAACGTCGCCGCGTATCCGTAGCAAATATCTAATCAAAGCATACACGCGGGGGCCCAATTAAAATTAAGGTTAACATCTACAATAATATGTACTTCTGCTCAAGGGCTGTTTCATGACATGATTTACGATAAGCAAATACCAGAGAATATATTGACGCAATACGAAATCTTATAAAAACACTTTTTAGGTCAAAATCCATAACGACTTTTTTTAAGGAATTTCCTCAAAGCTGGTACTTACTTTACGGAACAGTTTGGTTCGATACTGAAAGTATATTCTGACATTATAAAAAGTGCTAAATCAGTAGTTTTATAGAATAGAAGAGGAAGTATTTCCTCGTCAAATTTAGCCATAAAAAAAAACAACATCAATTCCTCAAACAGCAGAAATATAATAACGTAGGCTTCGACGAAACTAAAAAGGCTTAAAATGTTACTCCACAAAGTATTGTAAAAGTAATGCATTATGTTTGAATCTAGTTAAACTTCATTTTACCAAGTTTATGCCAATATCAGTATTCGTCAAGTGAAATATATAACCTAACAAGAAAACTACTTATAAACTGTGTCTATATTTACGGCTCTTCTCATACAGTTAAATAGGTTAAATACGCAACCACAATAATCAGCTTTTTATTAGTTATATAAGCAAAACATATGTAAATAATACATGTATAATTTAATTCTCCCACACGGTCAATCTACAAAAAGTACTTTTCTGTCGATATAAATATAAACAATTAATATTCTTTTGCTTGAAAAACTTTTATTGGTCCATTATCAATGTTTAGTTGCTAGAATTATATTATGGCATGCCAACTCAAAGACTGTCGTTCATCTGCTTTCTCATTGAAGCCACGCACGGATGTGGTATATATATATCACTATCATTCGTAACGCAATTCGGCGAGATATTGGTATAATCGGCTTTGCGTTGGGATATTATTGGTCTATCTGGCTCTTCTGCGATCATCGGAGGCTGTAATGAGCATTATCGCAAGTTGGAAACATGAACGTAGATGTCAATCATTTGAGTACATACGCTTCCGGAATGTTCTAATCGTGTGGCCTCTTGTTAAAGAGAACGTCGTCATTACAATTTTAGTCAAACACATAGTGTTAATGGCTTTCTAAAATATTAACGTTAACGAAAATAATACTGCATCATGTAATCGGATATGTTTTAGATAGCATTTATACGTTAAGTAATATTTAAATTATTCGATTATATAAATATTCAGTAAGTAAGAATGCGTGTTATTCAAATTGAAATGTCTTATATTTATAAGTTTATATATGGGTTATTATCTGTTTGCATGTTAAGTACGATATAACGTAATATGTAGTCGAGGCACTACCATGCAAGCATCGCTTTTTAATTTGAGTTACGAACATAACACGGTGACAAAATAAACAAGTCACGACTAAGTCTAAGAAATACACCTCGCTCCGAATTTAATGTGTATCTAATTTGTGTAACAATATTAAAACAGGAAGACAAAGATGATCGGCCTCGTGTCTTCTCGGATCTCGGACGTTTCGGCCCCTACTCAAAAACCACACCAATTTGTTCGGCCATTGAGAATAACCTAAATACAAGGTTACACTGTTCGTAAACACAATTAAATTAATAAACCGTGCTAATTAATTAATGCCACAATACATGAAACTTATTGTATAGGTCATTTACTATAGTTGTAATAGTGACTCTTGTTTTATCGTTATTGAACGTCAAAGTTGTGTTGTCGTAAGAACTATTCTGTCTTGTATAGGCGACTAAGCACCTAAATAAAGGACTTTCCGATAGTTGCGAGAGCGTTCTTACTGTTAATGTCGTGTGGGGTTTCAATAATTATCGAATATGACAAAAAATATATTGAACGTTCAGTGTGTATTACACAAATTGTACGCATTCTTAAAATTATTCAGTTAAACTGCTTGGAAGTTGTTTTTTATTCATGCTGAACGAAACCTGTGTATCAAATAGTGTTTCTTCAACTTTCGATGATACCAATACAAGTGTGTATGATAATCGATTGCCAAACAGTTAAATTGCAAAATGCATTATTTGCAAAATACGATAAATGCTGCTTCCTGATTTACTTACTTCTTTTATTCGTTATAAGTTATAATGATGCTCATATCAATACATCAATTCAACTCTTATTACTTATTGTTACACCTATTTAGCAAAATATGCATATTTCTGGTTATATTATCAATAGGTGACAGTCACGTAAAGAATAATAATTCATTTCTGATGACTTTGATTTATTCTGTTTTTGCCGTCCAATAAAATTACAACATGAAGAGTCATGAGACATGAATTAGATGAACATGTATATCCGGTTAGTTTGTCATAATGTTTTCCGAACGAATAGTTTTCATTGACTATACAACTAGGAATCGCAGAGGAATAATATATACAACGTTGATTTGATATGTGTGTAAAGTGTGTTGTTGGGTACGTGTAAATGTAAACAACGATTTATCGAAAGTAACAACATTATTCAATTACTACAGCAAAATACTCTAAACAATTCCTTCCTAAGTAACATTATAATCGTACGCGTTTGGGACGCACACTGATCCACAACTATGCAGCAACCGATTTCCACAGTAGAATAATACTTAACTAGTGTTTTCTTGAAACTTCAAAAATATACCAATAAAATAAGGCTGTTACTGTGTAAAAAAATGGCATTCAGTCAAATTACATCGGTACATGTAGTTACATTATTTTACCAACGTTATTTCAAAACACAACACAATCACATGCAACATATCGATCATATTTACTAGATTCACAAGTACAATTACAATGAACAAATTGAATACACAGTATACGATACCAATAAAGGATTGTTGGTCTACCGACTACATGCTAGCAAAAGTTCGCAGAAGTTAAAAACATGCATATTGAATAGCACGAATGGTTCTGTTCATAACACATCTATCCAAGATGCTGTTATTGACACACACACCAAGATACGTCAGTTTCACACGACTGTGAATGTTTAAATCTTGAATGCAGTACGATGTTACTGTTTTTCGTGAGCATAAAAAGATCCTCAACACGCCGTATTAATCTGGTGTTCGCACTAATATTGTATAATATATGCATAACTTAACGATTATGTACTCTTATTTACAATCAATAACATATTCGTCATTCTTATATGCTTAAATCTTAGCAAGGGGAAATTTAAACAAGAGTGAAATTATATTCCTTTAATTGTTATTCCGATTGAGTGCCGTTTGCAAATCAGACATAGATTATCCCGCGGGTGCGGTAGGACCAACCGCAATTTCAAGGGGCTTGGGTAAATTTTGTCAATTAGTGAAGATGGGGAGGTTTAATTACTGATGTAGTGTTAATACACACACTCCTTGTCCTAGCCTGTTTTCGAACGAGTATGTTGATTTACATCGGTAAGCATAAGGAGGTGCTTATCGAGCCTTCAAGTCATCCGATCGTATTATTTTTTCTTCAACAACTTCAGTAAGCCTGTTGATTTATCTAAACGATCAACGAATGAGAGGGAAAATAACGTTAGCGATTATTTATTCTGAATGAACACTCTTACCTGGTTCATAGTTTAGTTCGGTTAACTTAAATGTGCCCACAATTTTATTTTTTGCGATTTGTATCTCTGTTAAACGATTTGCTAAAATAACAAAAGCGGCTACATAAAGCCCCTTAAGAACAGATGGTTGTAATAACTTAAGCCTAATTGGTGTGTCTAAATATTTCAAGCACCTTATCTAACAACTCATTTAAGTACCTTAAATGCTAACATACAGTTGTATTTAAAGTATATTAAATTGTGGTATATTACTGTTTCGCAACCCTCATATTCCATTAAGTGGAACTGATTCGTTTTGAATATGTATCCATTTAAATATCAGCGTCATTCATTGCAATCGTCGAAATCGTGTGATTAACCTCCGTTGAAAAATTGAATATTTCATTTATCAAAGTCTTCAAAGAAAACAAGTTCTTCCAAATATTTCCACAGATGTGTCAATAATGATAGATAACCAGGTAACCAACTAGCAAAGTCTAAATGCTCCAATCTGTCTGATAAACCAGCGAATTGCAAACACTTCTTATAAATTTCTATGGTGAACAATTTTGTTCCGAACTGGATAAACATGTTTACAAAGCGTATACACTTGTACTCTAGCAATGGTTCGGCATTTGACCCAAGATAAACTTGGCTACAAATACACATATCTGATTATAACGCCTCTGCAGTGACATGTTTGTGTTTTACATGAGACAACATTGCATTTACTGCAAGTATATCTTTTTAATATTTTCAATAACCTTTCTTTATTAAATGTAATCTTTATATAGTGTCAAGTAAAATCGGTTTAGCTGTTTGAGTGTACAATTCAATTTTAAATAATTCTCGATTGTTTTTATAAAAACAATATTTAAAGGTGTACCATTATTTTATTTGTGTATATGATTATATGAACCTTAGGTTAACGGTTTACAATTAATACAAGTCCCTTAGGTTCTGATAAAACAATAACACTATAGCAAGTTAAATTCAATTAAAGCCGTTTGGTACTAAACTTGTGAAAGCAGTTCAGATGATTACATTGTCTACATGTTTAACGATAGAACATACACTTTGTTCACATGTTGGTATCTACCATTTTGATATAAATATTAACAACTTCAACGAATACTTAAACCAGTAAAGAGTACACAGATTTATTGGAAATGGTAAAAATGGAAATGATTCCGTAAATTGATCATAAAATCGGAAGAAAATTGTTTTATTTATTAAAACTCATTTCAAAACCAAATATTCATGGAATTTCGGTTGGCGTTATAGTAGGTTTTATGTTTTTAACACTTCATATACAGATTCTAATTACTTCCAGAATAAAATAAAACGATGATTAGACCATACATGTATATACCATATTTTGGACTTGTAACATCTAATTCGGTTGCATGCGATATCGAGCGAACGCGTTCAATTACCATCACCCTATTATTTTGATTGTTACTCGGAATGAAACAGCCAATTAAGTTAAGGTCAACCGGTCAAAGAAAAATGTCAGACAAGCAGCAACACGACACGTTTTGTTTTTCATATACCATGTTGTTTCTGCCTGATATCTTAAGGACCTGTCGACAAACGATCGACCAAGTTAGTGCTTGTTAATTGAAAGGAAAGGACGACATATTTCGATTTCCAGATCAACCAGTCAGGGCTCAGAGGTCATCAACAGGCACTGTAATATTAAAACAAACGCTTCCTCGCACTATATAAAGTAAGCGTTAACCTTCGAGTATATACATTAGTATGGTGACTAGTCTTGAGGGAAGTACGACCCCAGTTGAAGGAGCATTAAATACTTAAACATACCTCTTCCTCTCCATTATCGCACATATTGACGGCCTGATATGATTTGAGGGCATACATGGTTTACAAACATCTCTTGTTATAGAAGACACTGTCTCGTAATTTGTATTCTTACATGAGAAAAGTAATCTCTTGCATTGCGATCACAGTGACAACAATTTACTTAAAGGTATATATGTTGACAACTGCACTGTTAGGTTACTTAAAATTAAATGGGAACCGTTTGAATTAAATTTCCATATATATACACATATTGAGTCAACAGAGAGGAAGAAGTTAATCTAATTGATATTATATTTCTTTATTTAAATAAGCCTTTTTATCATTAAAAACGATGTCCGATTTTTCATAAAATGTTTAATAGCAAAATGATGTTTTGATATAAAGACATGTATTACAGCACTGTTTAACACATACAATTTAAGTATCCATTTGCGTGTGTTATTCATGGTGCAGTCTTTTTTGTATTGATCCGTTCTGGTATACTTTGTACTATACTAGTGTGTGTGACTGAACGTTTACAGCTAAGTTATTGTTTTGTTACGACTCTGCGATTATAAAATATCACGTGATACACTTGAATGAGCACTTTTATTGACGAATTAAAGTTACATTAGTACTCAAACATCAACGGAAATTTCGTAAAGTATTTCGTAAAATAAAGTTACCCAATAATAAATCAATGTTTCTTATAGCAAAATCCAAAATTTCAAAACGAGATGTTTTCTGGTAACATGGATGTTTGTAGATACGAAATGCTTGTTTTTAATTTTTCGTGCCACAATAAATTCCATTTTAATTTCCCGTACTGATATCTATTCATACGACTTACGAACACTAAAATGGTATCATGTTACTGTTCATGTGTCGTATGAAAAGATATAGTCGCGGGAAATAAAAATGAAAATTTTATGACACAAAAAAATAAAAACGAGCATTTTGTATCTACGATCATCCATGTTACCAGACCACATCTAGCGATGAGATTTTGGCTTTTGCTGTAAGGAACATTGATTTTTTATTGGGTAACTTTAATTTACGAAATACTTTAAAAACTTTCAGTTGATTTTTGAGTATTATTGTTACTTTAAATCTGAACAGCTGCACATGCTTAACAATAATTGAGTTGCATTCTGATGTCTGAAATATTCTTAAAAACGAAAACGTAAGTTGTCACACCTCTTCGACTTTGCATACAAGTTCGCCGGCCCTCCCATCCGTTTGTCGCAATCGTGTATAGTAATATATATTATGCAATTTCGTCTCGATTGTTTGGAAAAAAACAAGACAATATACGTATTATTAACTAAATTGATATTACTTCAGCGGGAAAAAAAATGTTTGTTTGTTTGGAAGCCTATCTTAAGCTGAGGAAGTTCTTGAAAATAAAGCACAACAAACATGATCTTCATCCTTTTATCCTTCAGTATACAATTCACTAAAACATAACATTTGTCCAAATTATTTGTGAACTCAGCTTAAACATTTCAGGACTGTCACAAGTGTTTTGTTACTTAAACAAACTGATATTTACTACAGTGGAAATGTACGACCGTGTTTTGGATTTAGGATAACTATCAAAAATCTTACAGAATGCTATTACTTTTGCTATTTCTCCGTAAGCTGAGGATAAAACATATATGCATGACATTTGTTTTCCCTTTTTAACCGCAATTCCTACTGCAAATCGAATTGAGCTCGTTTTGACGCAGATAAAAGATTGGATTCCCTGGTTCAAATGAAATGTTGTCGAGTAGCTGACTATTTACAGACCTATTATTGACATGAAGCCTGCTTATTATTATTAAAATGACGGTGATGGTTATCGATGTAACTATAATATTGGTACTTTCACTTATTCGATAAATCATGATGGACACATAAATGTATAATAATTAAATCTTGGACAAGTGTGAGGTTTAGAGTTCCAATTAGCAGTTTAAAACAGTTCTTATTTATTGACCGTTCCAATACGTTGACCCCACTTTTACTTATAATCATTCGGACTGTGCTGCCACTGCTTTACCTGAATTCTATACAATTCTTATTCGATCAACGTGGGACTATGTTTATAAATTAAATATCAATTGCAAATGATTGGTACTATTCAGGGACTGCGTTTAGCTTTTGGAGCTTACCGGTCATTTCTGGTCAAAAACCTTTATGACGAAGAAGGGGAATCATCCCTTTATCTACATGTACGTCCTTATTTTGCAACACGAAATGCAACCTATAGAAGAAATCGTGCTCACACATATATTTTAAAATCAAAGCTTGTTGAACAATTTGATACGAATCAATAATGAATCGGACCTATTGGAATTACTTTTTTGTTTAATATTAGATGATTTAAATATTTAAATAAAGTAACAATGCCAAGCAAGTATTAATGGCGCAACTCTTAACAAACTTTATAAAATAAAGCCTAATATTGATTCTGGATCATTTTTGCGCTCGAATAGACATAAACAAATTATATATACCGATAAAAAAGGAATTATCTATGTGCAACACTTATTTTATATTGTTTTTCCAATCACGTTTGTGGCTCTTTAATAAAATTTGAATGCATTTGATAAAAACATCAACACGCAACCCATTACGTGATAAAGTTAAACAAACTGATTTCATTGTATGGGAGGATTGAAATACAAAGTTTATCAGATGTTATGTTTTTTCATTAATGNTTATTATTATTATTATTATTAAATAATTGAAAATTATAGCTATTAATGACCACATACGCGAATATATAAGTTTTCTGTAGATAAGTTAATCTGCAGCTAATATCTAACATAAGATAACAATTTAATCGAGTGTAACCTTGATTGGAAATGAGAAGTTACTTCCCCTTTTGTAAAAATCGACGATCCTATTTAATTAACATATGAATTCGCGATGTTTTAATGGAAGTTCACACCTGACATTGTGTGTAAAGGTAACATGACACAAAATGTTTATTTTTAAATATAAATCTTTGAACGTAATTAAACAGCGGTAACACTGTTGCAGATAGGCAATCGTATATGTTTGTCCAATAAAGCCTTTATTTTAATAAAATCTATTTGCAATTGTGTGCACGTAAATCAATGTCAGTAATCTGACTGCATTTAAATATTACGAGTTAATTTGTATTATGTGTTTGTAAGATACTAGAATTTTACTATTGTATTTATGGCATTTTTTGTTGTTTCAGCCTGAAACAGAACTAACTGAAAAAATACTACACATTGACTACGATGAAAATGTATTTGTCATCAGTTAAAATAGCTCAGAACTGTTTAGTTTTAACAAAGCGATGCTTAGCGAGTCAAAGAAAGTTTATATATCCAAACATCTGTCAAAAAAGTAACAGCAAAGCAAACTTATGTCTGAATAAAATTTTAAACTGCCAAAAAACACAAATTCAATATTTTCATTCAACACAACGATCTGGAGCTAAACAATCACAGACAAAGGCTTCAGAGCCAACCATGAAAGATCATGTTCTGAAGGTGGCAATCTTTGGCTCATTTCTCATTGGATGTGGGCTTTTTACTGCTATAGGAATACGAGAATACAAGCGCTACAGGTTACGGAAAAAAGGAATCGAGTTTTTAAATATAAAAGAATGGGGACGCTTATCTGTGTACAAGTACAAAGGATATTTATTTCCGGATTTTGTAATAAACCAGATAGATGCCTTGGAGAAATTTGAAACCAACTCAAATGATGTTTGGGTAGTGTCATTCCCACGGTCAGGTATTCATGTTTATTGTTAGTTGTATTTAAAAACCACTGTCTGCATGTAAAAAATATTTATACGCCCCACCTAAAAAAAGATTTTGGCATATAGCAGTCTCACTGTCCGTCTGTCTGTGGGTCTGGGCGATACTTCCTGCCTTTGCTGTAACTTTGTCATTTATTGATAGATTTTAAATAACTTGAGTTGACACAAATGTCAGCCATCCTAAGACGTTGTGTCACGTGTAAACATATGTTAAAGTCAAGCCCTGATATTTTTCTTTGCATTCCACAATGTAATAAATATGGCAACTCGTTTAAGTATGAATACTGTTACAATTTTGTGACTGTTACCCACTGTTAGGTGATACTGTACCTGGAAGTATGAAATCAGGAAATCTCTTTAATATAAATTGCCCAGTATACGGAAGAACTTTTGTACAGTTTTCAGTAGTTTTTCTTTCACATATGAATAAAAGTATCTTGCTTAAAAGTAATTATTTGTATGCCTCCTTTAAAAAAAAGGGGGTATATTGTTTTTGGGCTGTCTGTCTGTCATTCTGTCTGTCTGTCCAAAACTTTAACCTATCTTAAAGTTTTGTCATTAGTGATTACTTTTGCAATATTGAAGATAGCAACTTCATATTTGGCATGCATGTGTATATCATGGAGCTGCACATTACAGTGGTGAAAGGTCAAGGTCATCCTTTAAGGTCAAAGGTATTTTTTTTTTTTAAATCAAAGCGGCGCATTAGGAGGCATTGTGTTTCTGACAAACACATCTCTTGTTGTTTTTTACTAATACAAAATTTACTTTGCAAATAGATATTAAAGAGCTGCCCAAAATAATTGTCATTGAAATTAATTTTATACTGATTTCATGTATTTTATCTGGAAACAAATCCATGTTAAGCCTTTCTCCTCTAGTTTGTGTACGTCATTTACACGCCATGATTTTATACCCATAGGAACCACTTGGCTACAGGAGATAGTGTACCTTATCCATTCTGATTTGAACTTTGGTCACGCATCTCGTGCATTGCTGGATGACAGGTTTCCATACTTTGAGTTCACTTACCCTGGTTTGAAGGATATTGAAGGCAGGGGGACGGCAAGGCTTATAAAGTCCCATCTACCTTGGACGCTGTTACCACAAAGTGTCAAAGAAAAAAGACCCAAGGTATGGATGGCACAAAGTATGTTAAAAATAATCTATTTCTAGTATGGACCAGTAACTTAGGTTTCATAACCACTGCTGGTTATTACGAATTCTTGCCAATAGTAAATTGTATTTAATGGTCCATTATGATGGATTTTAACATCTACCAAATAGAAGCATATTCTGATATTTATTATGCCCCCCTTCGAAGAAGAGGGGGTATATTGTTTTGCACATGTCGGTCCGTCTGTCCGTCCACCAGATGGTTTCTGGATGATAACTCAAGAACGCCTAGGCCTAGGATCATGAAACTTCATAGGTACATTGATCATGACTGGCAGATGACCCCTATTGATTTTGAGGTCACTAGATCAAAGGTCAAGGTCGCAGTGACTGGTAATAGGAAAATGGTTTCCGGATGATAACTCAAATACGCTTACGCATGGGATCATGAAACTTCATAGGGACATTGGTCATGACCGGCAGATGACCCCTATTGATTTTCAGGTCACTAGGTCAAAGGTCAAGGTCACAGTGACCTGAAGCAGTAAAATGGTTTCCGGATGATAACTCAAGAACGCTTAGGCCTGGGATCACNCCTTCAAGGTCAGAGGTCAAATATATGTGGCCCAAATCGCTTATTTTATGAATACTTTTGCAATATTGAAGATAGCAACTTGATATTTGGCATGCATGTGTATCTCATGGAGCTGCACATTTTGAGTGGTGAAAGGTCAAGGTCAAGGTCATCCTTCTAGGTCAAATATATGGGTCAAAATTGCTCATGTAATGTAACTTCTGCAATATTGAAGCTAGCAATTTTATATTTGACATGCATGTGTATCTCATGGAGCTGCACATTTTTAGTGGTGAAGGGTCAAGGTCAAGTTCATCCTTCAAGGTCAAACGTCATATAGGTGGACATAGTGTTTCACAAACACATCTTGTTTTAATTTGTTTGAGTTAAGATATTACAAATTTAAACAATTATAACATAATTGTGGGTTTATGAAGAGAAATATTTCTCATTATTATTTTGTTTCGGTGAAAGAAGACGCAATTTTGTTCCAGATGAAACTTACATGTGCATTTTATTCTGCTTCATTTACGAAATTAGATTTAGTAAAGTCATGATTGCATTAATGAATTAATAATACACAAGAATGTGTTTTTTGTTTTGTTCTGTTTCATAGCATGTCATTACATATTGAGATCATCAAATCTTAATATCTAACATGTTATTTACCTTCCATAGTTTATTGGAATTATATTGCATAAAGTGTTATATGTCTATGTTTAATATTGGTAGATAGAAATAAGATATAATTGCATTTTTATTTTCCAATATGCATAATAATATTAATCTAAAATTAACGATTTAATAGCACAAATTAACAGTGCTTATATATTTTATTTGAACTGTTTGGTAACCAATGTGACTTATAGAATGTAAAATATGGTATTTATGTTTTGTTTTTCAGATTATCTATATTGCCCGTAACCCCAAGGATGTTGTAGTTTCATTTTTCCACTATGTACGCTACCTGTTTCCAGTGACCCGCTATAAAGGAGAATTCAATGAGTTTTTTTATCTCTTTGTTCAGGATAAAGGTATACAAATTATTGTGTATTTCATGGCAATGATCAGTAGAAAAAGAAAAATGTGAACTAATTTGTTTTGTTTTTAGCCATGAAAATAGTATCAGTTAAATTTCAACAAATTCAGGTGCAGTCTATATTTCAATGAAAAGGATGAATATTATTGATGAATCAATTAATGACGAAAAGTAGTGAAAATGAAGATGTCTTATGTCACAGTTTGTCAAATTACCATGCATGTTAACTGCTTGAACTGTAGATAATTGTCCGCAGATTTTGTGCTTATCATATCAATACATTTATTGCATTGCAGTGTTATATTCACCATGGAGTGAGCATGTACAAGAGTTCTGGGACAAAAGGAATGATGACAACATTCTGTTCCTAACATACGAAGATTTGAAAAAGGTACATTGATCATGACTCGCAGATGACCCCTATTGATGTTCAGGTCACTAGGTCAAAGGTCAAGGTAACAATGACTCGACACAGTAAAATGGTTTCCGGATCATAACTCAAAAATACTTAGGCCTATGATCATGAAACTTCATAGGTACATTGATCATGACTGGCAGATGACCCCTATTGATTTTCAAGTCACTAGGTCAAAGGTCAAGTTCACAGTGACAAAAAACTTATTCACACAATGGCTGCCACTACAACTGACAGCCCATATGGGGGGCATGCATGTTTTACAAACAGCCCTTGTTTTGAGAAAACATACACAAAATTTGTACTGGTTATAACATATTAGTATCCCCTAAAAATAAATGTGAACACTCCATAAATTAATATACATTGTTATTTGAAATAAATTGTCAGTTTGCTGTTTACAAACAAGCATCAAGATTCACATTTTGAAGTTCACATATTTGCTAGCATGAAGTTTATTATGAATTAAATGGTGGAGGTCTTTCGTTTAAAAGAGCAGAGCATGCTACTTGATATTAAATATGTTTCAATCAGTGTTACTGTATGATGGAATTACCTGAAGAATAATATTTTGAGACATTTAATTACATTTTTCACAAGGAGTTTATGCAGTTAAAATATCATGATGTTTTAACCCTTTGAGCGCTGGAACCCAATTTTGAAGGCCTTTGCAAACAGTTTGGATCCAGATGAGACGCCACAGAACGTGGCGTCTCATCAGGATCCAAACTGTTTGCTATTCTGATAGTATTCTTGGAAAAAAAAGAAAATGCTAATTTTACAAATTTAGCAGACAACATTTTAGCAGACGACAAATATCCCAGCATGCAAAGGGTTAAACAAGCAGCAATATGACCTATACAAAAATATGAACCTCGCTCTGGGAAAACTGGGCAGCCTGCACAGGCTAAGCTGGGACAACACTTTTTGCCTACACGTGATTTTTGCTAAGAAGTGACTTTTTATAAATGAAAAATACCATAAAAGTGGAAAGTGTCGTCCCAGATCAACCTGTGCAGACTGCACAGTCTTATCTAGGATGACACTCCACGCCCATGAATTAAGTCCAGTTTTTCCAAAACGTGGCTCATAAGTTTAAAACCAGGATCTGCATTTTTTAGGATACAGAGGGCACTATAGACAAGATTGCAGCCTTCCTAGGCAAGAAAATCTCGCCAGACGACAGAAAGGCCATTATGGAACACTGCAGTTTTGAGAGCATGAGGGCGAACCCTATGACCAATCATAATTGGTTCGTTGTACTGGGAGTGGCAGATAAGAAAGAGGGAACATTCATGAGGAAAGGTATATATGACCAATTTAGTGGAGTTATTATCTTTATAAGAAATTCAGTGCATCAGCATTATTCCAAAACTGTTCATCTTCATAGTAGATGTTGTTGCTTCGTATTTATTTTTCTTAAAATGTTGCATTGTCATGCAATGTGTCCAATGATGCAAGGTAAGATGTGGCTTCTGTTTATATGTTTAGTCAGCCTTGTCAAATGCACTCTACCTTCCTCTCATGATATTCCTTTGTTCTGGGAAAACTGGGCTTAATGCATGTGCAGTCCACGCAGTCTAATAAAGGACGACACTTTCCGCTCTTATATTTTTCATTTAAAGGAGGTCACTTCTTAAAAAAAATCCATAACAGGCAGAAAGTGTCGTCCCTGATTAGCCTGTGCAGACTGCACTGGCTAATCTGGGACGACACTTTACGCACATTCATTAAGCCCAGTTTTCCCAGAACAATGCTTAGTCAAATGAGCACTACCTTCCCTTCATTGATTATGTTCATCCTTTCTGTTTCCCCTTTCACTTGCTAGCTTGTGTTCATACATTTTGTTCCCCTTTCACTTGATCGGTTGTGTTCATACATATAGGATCTTGCATGAGTGGTCGTTTTGTATTGAATTTATTAAACGAGTCATCTAAATGAAGATAAAAACGAGGCTTGCCGAGTTTTTATCTTCATTTAGATGACGAGTTTAATAAATTCAATACAAATCGACCACTAATGCAAGATTCTATTTATAACATGACCAACAAAATATTATATTATATTATATTATATCCCTCCGTGCCATATAGAGGAAAGGTCGATATCTATAACGAAGCAGCAATGCGGTCANTTATATATTATATTATATATTATATTATATATTATATTATATATATTTTATTATATATATTATATTATATATGATATTATATATTTTATTATATATTTTATTATATATATTATATTATAAATTATATTATATATTATATATTATTTATCATTTATTATATGATATATTATATATGATATATTATATATAATATATTACATATTACATATTATATATTATATATTATATATTATATACCTAATTGGTTCCCCGTACATATGCAAAAAAACATCATATAATAAATAAGGAATAAGACCAATTTTGACATGTTGCGGCTCATACTTAACCCTTTGCATGCTGGGAAATTTGGCTAATTTGCATAGTTATATAACTAGTGTAATAACACCCGTGTAATAAACAAAATTGAGCATTACGTTATTTCACTCCTGGAGCGTAAGTCATGTTATAAATTATGTTTCCTCTTTCAACTGCTAGGTTGTGCTCATACATTCTGTCTCCCCTTTCACTTACTAGGTTGTGCTCATACATTCTGTTTCCCCTTTCACTTGATCGTTTGTGTTCATACATTATGTTTCCTCTTTCACTTGCTAGGTTGTGCTCATACATTCTGTCTCCCCTTTCACTTGCTAGGTTGTGCTCATACATTCTGTTTCCCCTTTCACTTGATCGGTTGTGTTCATACATTCTGTTTCCTCTTTCACTTGATTGGTCTTGCTCATACATTCTGTTTCCCCTTTCACTTGATCGGTTGTGTTCATACATTATGTTTCCCCTTTAACTTGTTAGATTGAGTTCATAGATTCTGTTTCCCCTTTAACTTGCTAGGTTGTGTTTATACATTCTGTTTCCCCTTTCACTTGCTAGGTTGTAACTATATATTCTGATTTCCCCTTTCACTTGCTAGGTTGTGTTTATACATTCTGTTTCCCCTTTTACTTGCTAGGTTGTGTTTATACATTCTGTTTCCCCTTTCACTTGCTAGGTTTTGTTCATATATTCTGTTTCCCCTTTCACTTGCTAGGTTGTGTTTATACATTCTGCTTCCCCTTTCATTTGCTAGGTTTTGTTCATACATCCTGTTTCCCCTTTCACCTGTTAGGTTGTGTGGGAGACTGGGCCAACTACTTCACTCCAGCAATGGACCGAGACATGGAGCACATGGTTATGACAAAGTTCCAGAACAGTGACATCAAGTTCTCGTTCACGGGCACACAATTTGTCGATGATGGTGAAAAATAGACAAAGTTCCCAAACAGTGACATCAAATTCTTGATCATAGGCACACAATTTGTTGATGATGATGAAAAATAGACAAAGTTCCCCAACAGTGAAATCAAAATCTCAATCACAGGCACACAATTTGTCGATGATTATGATGAACAATGGACAAAGTTCCCCAACAGTGATATCAAATTCTCGATCACAGGCACACAATGCCGATGCCAAATCTTAATGTTTTATTTCCTATGACAAAGTTCGAGAAAAAAATGATATCACAGACACTGGCATACAAGTTGCCAAATATAGATCAGAAATAGATCATATGCTTGTTGTGCCAAGTATAGTTCCATAACAGTGATTATCTTTGACCATTAACCCTTTGAGTGCTGGAACCGGATTTTGAAGGCCTTTGCAAACAGTTTGGATCCAGATGAGACGCCACAGAACGTGGCGTCTCATCAGGATCCAAACTGTTTGCTATTCTGATAGTATTCTTTGAAAAAAAAATTGAAGAAAATGCTAATTTTAGAAATTTAGCAGACAACATTTTAGCAGACGACAAATTTCCCAGCATGCAAAGGGTTAAACAGTTGGTGACGTGGGAGACGAATTTGAAATTGTAATACACTGTGACAGTGACAACACTTTTTCTGTCAATCACGATGATACATGTTGTGAAACACAATGCTGGAATGAAACAGGAACAAAGAATATTCAAGCATACCGTGATGTTGCTTGAAATTATTCTTGCTGGTTTTTATTGATTTGTATGCTGTTTTAACTAAAGATGATATATGTGCCTTAATAAAAGCAAAACCAAACTTTGTCAGATTACCAGAATTGATTAAGAAATAATGTTTGATTTATAATTGTTTATCCAACAAATAACAAGTAACAATGAAATTAAGTCCCTGGGCGTGTTAGGCAAAGTGGTTTTATACACATGCTTCAGAACAACAGACCAAGAGATGCACTTAGGATCTTTACTTGTTTTGTCTTTTTAGCTCACCTGAACACCAAGTTCTCATGGTATGCTATTGAAGTCACACAATGTCCAGCAGGGTGCGGTGTGCGTGGTGTGATGTCAACTTAACCCTTTGCATGCTGGGAAATTTGTCGTCTGCTAAAATGTTGTCTGCTAAATTTCTAAAATTAGCATTTTCTTCGATTTTTTTTCAAAGAATAGTATCAGAATAGCAAACAGTTTGGATCCTGATGAGACGCCACATTTTGTGGCGTCTCATCTGGATCCAAACTGTTTGCAAAGACCTTCAAAATCCGGTTCCAGCGCTCAAAGGGTTAAAGCTGGTAATCACAATAGACGCCACTTTGTTTTTCATCCAATCTTGATTAAACTCAGATTATTCATCTTGAAAATATTTAGGTCTAGTTTGAAAGTGGTTTACGTTCATCCAAAAACTATCTCGCCAGGGCAAATCTTAAAAATCTCGACAATATCTAGGCCGAGTGTGAATCTGGGTCATGTGCATCCGAAAAATAAATCACCAGGTCAAATCTTAGAAAAACTTTGTGACTATAGAGGCCACATTTACGACTCAATCTTAATGGAACTAAGTAAATATTTATGTTGACAATATCTAGGCAGAGTTTGAATCTGGGTCATGTGCATCCAAAATCTAGGTTGCTAGGTCAAACTTTAAAAAAAACTTGTAAGCACTCTAGATGTCACATTTATGACTCAATCCCGATGAAACTATGTCATAATGTTTATCTTGACAATATGCCAAGTTTGATTCTGGGTCACCTGTATCCTATAACTAAGTCACCAGGTCATATCTTAGAAAAACCTTGTTTCCACTCTTGAAATCACATTTGTGACTATGTTGATGAAACTTGGTCATAATGTTTTACCTAACATTACCAAGGCAGAGTTTCAATCTTGGTCATGTGTCAAAAAATTAGGTCAGCAGGTCATAATGTTTTTCTTGACAATTTCTATGCCAAGTTTGATTCTGGGTCATGTGCATCCAAAAACTAGGTATTCAGGTCAAATCTTAGAAAAAGTGTGTTACCACTATAGAGGCTACATTTGTGACCACAGGAGGGAAGCCCATATTTTTTTTTATATATGCTATACCAGAGACAAGGAGTTTGTATTTGTTTACCATAAAACTAGACCATCTTTACTGTAAACCATGTAACTCGAACAATTTTAAACGAATCAACTACACACTGGTTGTTTTTGAAAGCTTATAAATAATTTATTACAATTGTTCGAGTAACATGGTTTACAGTAAACATGGTCTAGTTTTACGGTAAATGAAGTTGAACTCCTTGTCTCTATTTTAGCATACTTGTATAAAAAAAAAATGGGCTTCCCTCCTGTGTTTGTGCCTCATTCCTGATGAAACTTAGTCAGAATGTTAATCTTTACATTACCTAGGTCAAGTTCCAATCTTGGTCACAGGTAAAAAATATGAGCTGGTATATGGTATGCATAAATCAAATAAGAAAACAAATTATGATAAATAACAAATTTATTTGAACTATTTAGTTGTGTCCTTTACAATATTTTGACAAAAAACATATATAGAAAAGACAAACACATGACTTTCCAGTACAACTGACCATGTGTAAAACTGGTAGACATAAAATGGTTTGAAATAAATAATCTATTTGCGTATGAACAAGCAAAAAACAAAACAACAACAGAGGAACAGATAGTTCTTTAAGAAGATGTATGTCTTCCTTTAAATATATGCCCAGATGCCAGTAAATCCTGTGACAAAATCATAGCAAAAGATGAATAACATTATACCATAACAGATCAAATCAAACGGAATAGAATCTATAATTTCGGACAAAATTAAAAGATTATAGAAAACATTACTGATAAAACTTTCACAATGACATTGGCGTCTAATTTTTGCCATATAAATAAATATTAATTTAACTGAGGTCTTAATCACACATGTATGATTAAGATTAATATAACTGAGGTCTTAATCACACATGTATGATTAAGATTAATATCACTGAGATCTTAATCACACATGTATGATTAAGATTAATATAAAAAATTACAAAATGGAATTGCAAGCAAACGCTAAAGCATGAAAAGATTAAATCGATTACAAATGACACAAAATACCCAACAAAAATGGCATATACGTTTTTTATGTTAATGTTTGACTTTTTCAATTTAAAAAAAACAAACTTACGACTGTCATTGTTCAAATGTAAAACACGTAACACATGTAAGAAATCTCATTTGTTGAGAACTTTTTGTGAAAAAGCCGTGAACAGAGACAGTTGTAACCTAAACCATAGCCTTATTGATATTCAAGTGAACAGAGACAGTTGTAACCTAAACCATAGCCTTATTGATATTCAAGTGCAAAACACTACATGAATGCATACAATTTTAGTCACATGTTTTGTGATTAATTTTAATAAAAGTGGGTGAAATTCTGTTGAACAAGCTGTCATGTTAAATGCTTGTTAAAAGTAATGTGTAACTGGACCCAAGTATTGATGTTGCAGATACTGGACAATAAAACATAGTATTAACATGATAGGACAATACATGTACATGTGGGAAAGCATGTATCATTTAAATGTGCATGCTGCTACATAATAATGAAGGTTACAGAATGAGATACATTGTATGCAACAAGTGATATTCTTTGTTCATATATAGGTGGGTATATAAGACCTGAAAATTACATTAATTGGACATTATGTAGTGGTCATGTGTGTTGAGAGAACACAGACTCTCTCTTTAGTATTGAATGAAAAATAACCGTTGGACAGGATTGTGTTTCAAAATGTACAATGAATGAGTGAACTTTGTTTTACAGATTTATGGACTATTCTTTATCAAAGTTATACTCTCAAAGCTAGCAGTATATGCTTTATCCCCCCCCCATTTATTACATGATTATCATTCAAATAAAAAGCAAACTTTCAAAGCAAACCATATCAAGTAACTGCTTTTCTACATTGCACATACCATGTCATTTTGACTGTTTCAATAAGATACTTTAGTTTCATTCTCATGCTCCAGTATTTAGAACATATAATAACATATAAGTCAAAATGTCTTTAAAAATAATTATAACATGATGCTTTCTTATATTCCTTTATACCAATACAAAATTAGTACCACTTATTAACAATGCAAATAGAAAATTTGAACTGGAAAACAGGATAGTCCAGTATTAATATTGTAATGACACAAAGATTAATAAAATAATTTGAGAATCAAAATAATTTGAGTATTATACAGTCCTCGAAGAGTGCTCTTTAAGTGTATTCTGAAATGTTTATGGTTCCTTACATAATAGGTCAACATGAGCGTGTCTAAGCAAATAGAGTCAATATACAAACACATTACAGTCAACATAAACGCTCTATATGTTAACAACAAACACAAGGGCCCAATCATGCAGACAGCGCTTAATGTTACTACAAAGGAAGATAACTGGTGTCAAACACTTCTTTATCATCTGAGACAACAACTTATTGACTTTCCACAATAACAAGAAATGATATGTTTCAAAATTCTTCTAAGGCAATGCAACAAACGTAAAATAAACACATGTCGAGAAAATCTTACTGCCACCTGTTTTTGTTTTGTTCTTTATTATAAATATGTTACTAAAACACTCATTTGCAACAATTATCAGGCAACTGTATTTCAAGCTTAAGATTTTGTTTAAACTTCCTTTGATGAGTAAAAATTATAACATATATGTTCCCTTTTTTATTGCTTGGTACAATATTATCAATATTACATTTTGCATCTCACAAAATACTGACATGGAGGCACCAGCTTGTTCTGCCATTTCTGTGTACAACTGGATTAACCCTTTGAGCGCTGGAACCGGATTTTAAAGGCCTTTGCAAACAGTTTGGATCCAGATGAGACGCCACAGAACGTGGCGTCTCATCAGGATCCAAACTGTTTGCTATTCTGATAGTATTCGTTGAAAAAAAATCAAAGAAAATGCTAATTTTAAAAATTCAGCAGAAAACATTTTAGCAGACGACAAATTTCCAGCATGCAAAGGGTTAAGGTCATAAAACCTGGCAGATAAATGCCCCAGGGCAATGAACTATTACATTTGCGTTATTGGGTAGATAACTATGTGTAACTGTAATAACAATGGTTTCACCCACCAGCTTAAAGTGAAACATACATCAAAGCAATTCATACTATCAGGCTTGGTATTTTATTAGTACATGCTATTATTCATTTAAACAATTGACGCAATACATATTGCATACCTGTATCAGATCGTCAATTTAATATTTTTAGAGTGTTAAACATTTGTAATTTTTCAACACACATTTTTTTGTTGTCTCTAAATTTTTGGACACCTGTATTTTTTTAATATTTTTTGTATCTAAATTTCCGGACACATAGACTTAGTATAAATATATTATTTTTAAGTGTCAGTGAATGAGTGGTTTCTTGTAAGTGATTTCAAACAATCTTAATGTGGCATTTAAGACATACACTGTTAACAAAATTATCTGTTTAAAGCTGGGCTAAAATGATTTTATGTGAAAAATACTCCGGGTAACAAATGTATTTCGTAAAATCTTTAATTACACAAATTTCCAAGAAATTCTCTTAGATTCTGCTGGGATTATTAACATGTTTATTTTGTCATAACAAATTCATAGATAAAAGAATATACTTTTATGATATAAATTACATTTCAGGTCAGAGTAAACATTGATCAGAGAAAAATAGAAAGTAAATGAACAGCAATGAACACTTGGTCCCTGAAAAATGTGATACTCCACTTACATAAGTATACATTCTATATTGTCATGTGAATACAGCTCATCCAAACACCCAAATCTCCAAAGTAAATATGCACATCACTTCCTTCCAATTTGGCTTTCAACGTATCAATCAACACTTGTCTACAAAAAAAAGCAGGTCTAAAAGCCCGCAATTGTATAAACCCGCTTTAAAACGTAGTTCAAGGACTTCAAATTCCACGCCCATCTAGAAAGCTCCCAAAACACCATGCCCTACAGTTAAACTTTGAACAAAAGAAAAAAGAAAGATTTGTACAAATTGGAATGGCGTGTAAATTCAGCCAGAATCGGCCGAAAATAGAGTGTCAAAGTTGTCCAAAAGCATGAGGGCGAAGGTGTTGAAATGTCCAAGGGCACTCAGGGAGACTTGCCCGCGGGGCCAGATCAGGTTGGGGCCGAAACAAATGGCGAGGTTCACAGAGGTCATCTTGTTCTTCTCTGAGTGGGCAGCAACCTAGTGTAAACAGCATTCATGTATGCCTTGTTCTGTGAAAACTGGGCTAAATGCATGTGACTAATCGGGGACGACACTTTCCAATTGTATGGGCATTTCTGTTTCAAGGAAGTCTCTTCTAAACAAAACTTCAGCTAAGGCAGAAAGTTTCGTCCCTGATTAGCCTGTGCTTAAGCACATAAATAAAGCCAAGTTTTCCCAGAACCAGTCTCTTTGTAATAATGAACCAAAATATTACACTGAGAAAACTCAAATACATCAAAATTTTATTTTGGAATAACAGTCGCAGTGGTCACTATATGTTCAACCCTTTCAAGGAGAAAGATGTTACCTTTATTATATACATGTATTCACATTTTTGTTTTTTTATTAATTTATCCTTTATATTAAAAAATAAATGTACCACTTTTTTTCTTGAATTCATTGCTTTAATAGTTAATATAAGTGGTTCACTTCAATTTTATAAAAGATGGTTTTAATAGCAGATTTCCTTATACCAGCCTTTACAAAAAACCGTCGCAGATGGGTGATGCTCCCCAAAGTTTTTTTTTGTCACAATATTCATCCAACCATAACCGGCTGATAATATGCACATCTCCTGCTGGTAGTGAAGCTTACCATAAAGTTTCATTGAATTCCCATAAAAAGTTGCTGAGAAATAGCTCGGACAAGAATTGCACTATATATATATACAATGGAAAATTTCAAAGGGCCATAACTCTGTGAAAAATCATCCAACCAGAACTGGCTGATAATATGCACATCTCCTCTTGGTAGTGAAGCTTCCCATAAAGTTTCATTGAATTCCGGTCATTAGTTGCTGTGAAATAGCCCGGACAAGAATTGCACTATATGTACAGTTAATGGAAAATTTCAAAGGGCCATAACTCTGTGAAAAATCATCCGACCAGAACCGGCTGATAATATGCACATCTCCTCTTGGTAGTGAAGCTTCCCATAAAGTTTCATTGAATTCCGGTCATTAGTTGCTGAGAAATAGCCCGGATAAATTTCCGGATGGACGCACACACGCACGGACAGACGAAGCGGCGACTACATGTATATGCTCCCCCAAAAAATTTTGGGGGAGCATAAAAATAAATATTTAAATGTATGTTGTAAAACCAGTATTTCAAAACATTCCAATATACTACCCTGCATCTATGTGCTAAACTATAATAATACATATTAACCTAAAACTCCATTATACAGGATTTAAGGTCAAGGGCTTCTTATGTTCAATCTTGTCAAGTAATACCAATATTAACTCAACAACTAAATTCCAAACTGGCACAAGAAATCTCCCCAAAACCTGTGATGTTGTTTCAATTTTTTAAGCAATTGAGCCACAATCTAGGAGCGGCATTTGCGTGAAGTGTCGTCCCAGATTAGCCTGTGCAGTCCACACAGGCTAATCAGTGACGACACTTTGCGCTGTTATGGTATTTTTCATTTAAAAGAAGTCTCACCTTAGCAAAAATCAAGTTTAGGCGGAAAGTGTCGTCCCAGATTAGCCTGTGCAGACTGCACAGGCTTATCTGGGATGACACTTGACGCAAATGCATTAAGCCTCAGTGGTTACCTCAACAAGTAAATCTAGAATGTACTTGAGGACTACATAGTTATCTTCCGGCAGCTCCTCTGTCAACATTCTCTTGGCTTCTATGATCTGACGATCTTTCTCTTGACCTGCAAGACACATCAGCTACTGCATGACAGTGGACATGACAAAACATGAAAAGTTTCTGGGATGTTTTTTTAATCAAACGAGAAATTCTAATTAAGAGTTCTTTCTCCCGACCTCCAAGACAGGACAGCTACAGCATGAGGGTGGAATTCACAAATCTTATGAGCCTTGTTCTGTGAAAGCTTGGCTAAATGCATGTGCATAAAGTGTCGTCCCAAATTAGCCTGTGCAGTACGCACAAGTTAATCAGGGACAACACTTTCTTCTTTTAAGGAGTTTTACGTTTAAAGAAGGTCTCTTCTAAAAGAAAATTTTGTGTCCACAGAAAGTGTAGTCCATAATTATGCAGACTGCACAGACTTATCTGGGATGACACTTTACGCACATGCATTAACAATTTTTCCCAAAACGAGGCTTTAATAGTCTTATTTAGAGGTCTTTCTCTTGACCCTCGAAACACTGCAGCTACTGAATGTAGCATCAATGTCAACAAATAGTAACATTCTGGTTAAAAACTTATTTTCCATGACTAATTGTTATAGATTGAATGAACCACCTTATGACAACAATTGCACTCAAATATTCAATATTACATGCCATTTAGCCCTTTGAGCGCTGGAACCGGATTTTGAAGGCCTTTGCAAACAGTTTGGATCCAGATGAGACGCCACAGAACGTGGCGTCTCATCAGGATCCAAACTGTTTGCTATTCTGATAGTATTCTTTGAAAAAAATCGAAGAAAATGCTAATTTTAGAAATTCAGCAGACAACATTTTAGCAGACAACAAATTTCCCAGCATGCAAAGGGTTAGACAAACACAAGCGCATACCGTGTAGTCTAACAATGGGTTCATACAACTCGAATGTGAGGATTGGTTCTTTAAGCTCCCTCAGGAATGTCTTGAGGGTAACGGCTGCTATGGTAACATCCTCGTAGTCCTCAAAGTTGATGATCTCTCCATTGTTGAGACGATTCTGCACTTCCCTCAAGGTGGCTGCGTTGGCACTTCGCCGAAAGATTCCCTCAGAATCCAATGCTGAAAATATAGACAATGGCTTTGGACTATAACAATATAATATTCTATGGATAAGGACTGACTTCTATGATATAACAGTCTATGTATAAGGACAATCTTTGGATAAGTTAATTAAATGTATAAAGATAGTCTATGAATTAACCCTTTAAGTGCTGGAACCGGATTTTGAAGGTTTTTGCAAACAGTTTGGATCCAGATGAGACGCCACAGAACGTGGCGTCTCATCAGGATCCAAACTGTTTGCTATTCTGATAGTATTCTTTGAAAAAAATCGAAGAAAATGCTAATTTTAGAAATTCAGCAGACAACATTTTAGCAGACGACAAATTACCCAGCATGCAAAGGGTTAAGATGTCTATGGATAACATTATGGTGTCTGTAAAAATTTCTTAGATACACCTTTCATCTTTTTGCTCTTCAAAACATGACAAATGCCCTCTAAGTAGTTGATTAGAACAGCTACGTGTACATTTACTAGTACAGTACCATTGTGTAGTGATTATTTTTTTATTTTTGTATAATACATGCACAAGAGGCGAACCTTTAATGACTGATATTGATTTAACTCATCTGATATCCATACCGTTTCCACGGAGAAACTCCACTGTCTGCTTCACAGCTGGAGGTATCACCTCTCCATAGTTGGCCTTTATACTGAAAACATTGAGAATACTGATAAAACCCCGAAACTAATCATGTATATTTATAATAAATTTATCATGCATACTTTTTCATCCAAACTGATTCAGATTTGAAAATGCCAGTTGTGTACTTGACCCAAAGACTGAGAGTCACTTCTGACTGCTGTGTTTTCTAAGTTTAAACACTAAATACATTTACCAATAAATTCACTCAATACTTGAGTTAAATACTCAATACATTCACCAAAAAATTCACTCAATACTTGACCTACATACTAACAGTCACTATCAGCTGTGTTTTCTAATTTTAAACACTAAATACATTTAACCAATAAATTCACTCAATGTTTGACCTACAGACTTACAGTCACTATCAGCTGTGTTTTCTAATTTTAAACACTAAATACATTTAACCAATAAATTCACTCAATGTTTGACCTACAGACTTACAGTCACTATCAGCTGTGTTTTCTAATTTTAAACACTAAATACATTTAACCAATAAATTCACTCAATGTTTGACCTACAGACTTACAGTCACTATCAGCTGTGTTTTCTAATTTTAAACACTAAATACATTTAACCAATAAATTCACTCAATGTTTGACCTACAGACTTACAGTCACTATCAGCTGTGTTTTCTAATTTTAAACACTAAATACATTTAACCAATAAATTCACTCAATGTTTGACCTACAGACTTACAGTCACTATCAGCTGTGTTTTCTAATTTTAAACACTAAATACATTTAACCAATAAATTCACTCAATGTTTGACCTACAGACTTACAGTCACTATCAGCTGTGTTTTCTAATTTTAAACACTAAATACATTTAACCAATAAATTCACTCAATGTTTGACCTACAGACTTACAGTCACTATCAGCTGTGTTTTCTAATTTTAAACACTAAATACATTTAACCAATAAATTCACTCAATGTTTGACCTACAGACTTACAGTCACTATCAGCTGTGTTTTCTAATTTTAAACACTAAATACATTTAACCAATAAATTCACTCAATGTTTGACCTACAGACTTACAGTCACTATCAGCTGTGTTTTCTAATTTTAAACACTAAATACATTTAACCAATAAATTCACTCAATGTTTGACCTACAGACTTACAGTCACTATCAGCTGTGTTTTCTAATTTTAAACACTAAATACATTTAACCAATAAATTCACTCAATGTTTGACCTACAGACTTACAGTCACTATCAGCTGTGTTTTCTAATTTTAAACACTAAATACATTTAACCAATAAATTCACTCAATGTTTGACCTACAGACTTACAGTCACTATCAGCTGTGTTTTCTAATTTTAAACACTAAATACATTTAACCAATAAATTCACTCAATGTTTGACCTACAGACTTACAGTCACTATCAGCTGTGTTTTCTAATTTTAAACACTAAATACATTTAACCAATAAATTCACTCAATGTTTGACCTACAGACTTACAGTCACTATCAGCTGTGTTTTCTAATTTTAAACACTAAATACATTTAACCAATAAATTCACTCAATGTTTGACCTACAGACTTACAGTCACTATCAGCTGTGTTTTCTAATTTTAAACACTAAATACATTTAACCAATAAATTCACTCAATGTTTGACCTACAGACTTACAGTCACTATCAGCTGTGTTTTCTAATTTTAAACACTAAATACATTTAACCAATAAATTCACTCAATGTTTGACCTACAGACTTACAGTCACTATCAGCTGTGTTTTCTAATTTTAAACACTAAATACATTTAACCAATAAATTCACTCAATGTTTGACCTACAGACTTACAGTCACTATCAGCTGTGTTTTCTAATTTTAAACACTAAATACATTTAACCAATAAATTCACTCAATGTTTGACCTACAGACTTACAGTCACTATCAGCTGTGTTTTCTAATTTTAAACACTAAATACATTTAACCAATAAATTCACTCAATGTTTGACCTACAGACTTACAGTCACTATCAGCTGTGTTTTCTAATTTTAAACACTAAATACATTTAACCAATAAATTCACTCAATGTTTGACCTACAGACTTACAGTCACTATCAGCTGTGTTTTCTAATTTTAAACACTAAATACATTTAACCAATAAATTCACTCAATGTTTGACCTACAGACTTACAGTCACTATCAGCTGTGTTTTCTAATTTTAAACACTAAATACATTTAACCAATAAATTCACTCAATGTTTGACCTACAGACTTACAGTCACTATCAGCTGTGTTTTCTAATTTTAAACACTAAATACATTTAACCAATAAATTCACTCAATGTTTGACCTACAGACTTACAGTCACTATCAGCTGTGTTTTCTAATTTTAAACACTAAATACATTTAACCAATAAATTCACTCAATGTTTGACCTACAGACTTACAGTCACTATCAGCTGTGTTTTCTAATTTTAAACACTAAATACATTTAACCAATAAATTCACTCAATGTTTGACCTACAGACTTACAGTCACTATCAGCTGTGTTTTCTAATTTTAAACACTAAATACATTTAACCAATAAATTCACTCAATGTTTGACCTACAGACTTACAGTCACTATCAGCTGTGTTTTCTAATTTTAAACACTAAATACATTTAACCAATAAATTCACTCAATGTTTGACCTACAGACTTACAGTCACTATCAGCTGTGTTTTCTAATTTTAAACACTAAATACATTTAACCAATAAATTCACTCAATGTTTGACCTACAGACTTACAGTCACTATCAGCTGTGTTTTCTAATTTTAAACACTAAATACATTTAACCAATAAATTCACTCAATGTTTGACCTACAGACTTACAGTCACTATCAGCTGTGTTTTCTAATTTTAAACACTAAATACATTTAACCAATAAATTCACTCAATGTTTGACCTACAGACTTACAGTCACTATCAGCTGTGTTTTCTAATTTTAAACACTAAATACATTTAACCAATAAATTCACTCAATGTTTGACCTACAGACTTACAGTCACTATCAGCTGTGTTTTCTAATTTTAAACACTAAATACATTTAACCAATAAATTCACTCAATGTTTGACCTACAGACTTACAGTCACTATCAGCTGTGTTTTCTAATTTTAAACACATAATACANAAGGTTTTGTTCCACAATAATGATTATGTGCAGACATTTACAACTTATGTTATCTAAAACAGACATCTTATAATTTTTTGCCTGTAAATAAGGTAGCACCTATAATCATATTATTATATAAATATATACTGTATATATATATATAAATCCCGATAGACTTTCGGGCGCAGTAAACATCTGAACCTTGGAAGTCATTAGAGTTATTTTCCAACCCCTACCCCACTCCATATAGTATCCATAACAATCGCAGGGATGTTTTATTGCACGGACCTATACACACAGTTTGTTTGCATAGGTCCCAGATCGTTTCTACTTAATAAATACATATAATTTTTGGGTTTTCGGATATCCAAGTGTTTGCGCCGTGAGCGGCATTGTACACTAAAGAGTTTTGTTTGTTTGTTTTTTGTTCGGAAAAAGCTTCTCATCAAAGCTAAAAAAAATATATATTTTTAATTAATCGTCTGTTTATCCATGATCATCCGTTATAGAATGGACGCAAACTGAAGAATAAGTCTGATTGCAGCAGCCGAAGGCAAATAAACAGCAACAAATTAACACACACAGTGGCGTGTAACCTGCATCCATTTCGTCCTCAAGTTGTATCGTTGGCAGAATTTTTTTCGAAAATGCGATCATAGTTATCAAACGAGCTCGACGATAAACGCGTAAACAAATAAGAAAATAGAGCTCTCAAATAAAAAAAGACTAATTTGATGGGTTACCGTTCTATTTATAAACTTATATTTATTTTCGTCATTGTGTGGGTCGAACTGTTTTCGGCTCGAGTTTTCTAAGGGAAGACACCTGTGGAGAGTTGGCAAGATGATTGCAATGTTTATTATTTTTATTGTAGTTGTTTTCTTTTCGTATCTACCCAGTTATTCATCAAGGATATCACGAACTGTAAGTATTGCAGGTTAAAAAAAACATATGAGCGCATTGGCGCATTTGACTGAAAATGTGACAATTTGTATTGTTAACAATATTCGGATAATAAAATTCGGACGTGTTGTTTTTTTTTGAAAAATATTCTTACAGATCGACTTAAATGTCATTTTTAAATATAAAATCACGAAGTTCAACATTGAAAATGAATTAGTGTAGATTTTTATTTGTTGCTTTTCCTGTATATTCGACCATAAAAACAGCAGAACTTGACAATCCCAATTGCAATTATAATACCAGAGGGACTTTAAGTGTTAGGTCTCGCCAGTATAATATTTGTCATGTTATTTAGTTTTCATCCTTTTTATTAATTATTGATCAGTTTTAAAATACACCATTTAATCCTGAAGTTGTCAAATGTTTAAACTTTTCTTTCTGTCTGCCCCATCTTTACTTTTGATATCATTCATTTACAGCATTTTTTTCCCCAAAAAACATGAACCAGCGATATTTTTTGTTCCTTTTCTGCACTTTTCCAAGCTGTGAAAAATTTAAAATTTCCAAATTGAAGTTTGTTTTTTTAATGCAACTTTAGTAAATTTACTTATGCAGCTCTATGGGTAGAATGGCTAAAACATGAGTAAATATAATATTGACAACTTGGCATCAGTTATTCTCAATTTTGAGGTATTTGTTAGCAAAAATCAAATACACCAATTTCCAAATTTGAAGATTTCACGACGCGAAATTTCCCAACTTCATGATTTTCACAACTCGATTTTTCCCAATTTTGAAGTTTTTGCGACTCATTTTTTCCCAATCGGACCGGTTTATCAATTGGACAAAAAAAATTGCTGTGAACATTCAGCAAAATAAAAAATGCATTTTAAAACCCCTCCAAAAAGTATTTGTCTCAATACAGATAACTAACAAAATTTTATACAAATATAACTTGAAGTCATTTATCTGTTTTTGTGGACATCTGCACGGATGGCTTTATCTTTAGGGAAAACAGCATGTAATCATAAAGAAAAGTTTTATTATGAAGTAAATATCAATGGTATTATTGCCTCTGCCTAAGCAACATTTTGACTCAAGGGAACTTTGGTCACATAATACTGATTGCATGTTTACATGTTCAGGTTGGCGGTTATTTGATCTCGCTGACCCATGAAGAGCTCAACCTCCGACAGCAAGTGAAGGACATGAAGGCCGAACAGGGAGCCATCAGCATGTCCGAAGAGTTTGCCCGATACATGAAGCTCGAAAGGAAAATCGAAAAACTTGTAGAGGAAGTTAAAAAAATGGGTATAAATTACACTGCTAGGATTTATGTTATTGTTTCAAATGGTATTAATACAATAGTATGCTGTTCATATCCAATACAAGGCTGTTAACACTTTTGAAATGATAATGATATGCTTTTTTCAGACAAAAAGGCAATATGCCCATCATTCCACATATAACACATGACAAAGAAATATATAACCGGTAAATTGTATAGCATCATTTGTTCTTAATATAATTTTAATATAAAATGTAAATTGAAATGATAAAAACAATTATGATAAATTAATAATAATATGTTTGCCTATCAAATGCATTTTTATTCATGCTTTATAGATTTGAAAGTGTAACATATGTTCGGAAGCACCCTGCATCTCAAAAATACAAAAGTTTATGTCTATTAACTTACAGAAATGGATCAATTGAATGATGGACAGTGATGTGTATATAACTATATTGTATGTTTTCAGGATCATCCAGGTCACAGAAACTGACCATGTTTTCCATGGCTTTCAAAGTTCTAATTAACATACTCCATGTAAGTGCAACAGTTACTGATTAATGTTAACAAAGCATTTATCTAAATACATAATGCAAAGTTACAGGCATCTCAGTTTCACTTCACTTAATGACCCATACTTAGAACTCAACAATCAGTTTTGTAAACATGTTTCTATGAAACAGGATTAAATACCTTCAGTAAAGAAAATCAGACTAATACTGGTATTTTGGTGTCAAAGTTAGTTGGATTTTCCATATTTCACACCATATAATACACATATATTTTCAACAGGTGACTTTTTGTTGTTGAGCGATGTACATTTCTGTAATATTCCAAATAACAAAATAAAAAAACAAAGTTCTGTTTATAGAACATGATTGCAATATGACATTTGTAGCAAATTGAAACAAAAATGTAACTCATTGTGATCAGCTTGTGGAAATAAATATTGTGAATTAACGCTTTACAATTCTGAGAAACCTCAGACCAGGGCCCGTATTCACCAACCCATTCTAAGACTTAAGAATAATAAAAAAACAACAACAAGAAAATAACGTCAAGCGTTTGAATGTATGCAGGCTACCACTGTTAATTATGACATTCAGAAAATTCTAAATGAATAATGCTGTAGATGGAGGTGCTTTATACCAAGTTTAAGTAAAAATTAAAGCAGTTAATGAATATTCTAATTCAAAGAATTTTCTTAATTCTTAGTCTAAGCATGGTTTGGTGAATACAGGCCCTGACAGCACTGCAGGGATGTTAAATTCCACCCACACGCTGAGACCGGTGACTAAAATTTGCTGCAAACCTGTTTGAGATCAGTTGGTTCCCTTACATGTATTTTGTAACAGGTGCTTGTCTTGAAGCTTTATTTGAGACTCTGTTGAGCCTTGATCATATTATTCGTAATAGTACCAGCCAATGTGTTAGTGCTTGGGGGTAATGTTTTAATTTCTATTGCTAGGCAGTCACCATGATATCCATCATAGTGATGTACAAGAATGATCCACTGTACATGTTCCCGTCGGACTGGTTTGTTCCTATCAACAGAATAATTGCTTTCCCAACTGGCGTTGCAGGTATATATTTTCTATGAAAGGTTTTATTGTTGTTCTTTTGTTTACCTTTTTAGCAATATGGCTACTTGCCCTTGAGTCGAACAGGTTAACAATACACATCTATAATAACAAGCTCATGATTCAAAGTTGGCACTCAGCTTATGCAGGCTTTAAGTATACTATCTAGTGACTATTTTTTCAAATAATTGTTTGGTTCCCAGATTATTTTATCGAAAATAAGTTGATAATCGATACCCACTAAATGAGCCTATGAGTTGCACACAGTTGCCCTTAAGACGTACACATATTTAAATTATACGAAGAACTGATTGGGTTATCCATTCCCTAGATTTATAACAATGTTAACAATCGGAGTCACAGTCCTGTTTTGTATTTTAAAATATTAAATTAGTCAACATATTGACTGAAAAAAGTTAAAAAAAAAGTACATGTCTACAATTGCCATGGTCTTGTTTAGTGTCAATTTGAACATAGTAAAAGTTGTACCATTTCTTTGGCTGGGTGTGGCACAGAAAAGTATGCAAATACAAATACACAGAAATAAAAACATTCTGTGTGTTGTTTGTTAGCTAAGTGATTGTTTATAAATTGAGTCATGTTCATTGGAATGAATACTTGTTTAATTCTTATCTTTATGCATTTGATACTAGTTAAACTCATGTTCGGCAAATTGTGTATGTCTCAAGGACTATTTGAATTGTAACACATATTTAACTATGAAATCTATGACATAGAAGTTTTTGAACGACACAGTGAAAATAGCTGTGTATAATTATACAGTTTGGCAATGTTTTCAATATAAAGTCATCGTGAATGCTTTGAAATGCATCTGGCATTTAGCTGATTGATAATTAAACATTGGTAATAAACCGCCACCAGAAGTTATTAATACCGATACAAATACAATCATATGGTTTTAAAAATTTGATGACATTTTATTTATAACTTTTATGACCTTAAAGTATCAAGGGTAGAATACTCATGACCAAGTTCCAGAACGTGCCAAAATACACCAATCTTTACCAACAATAAAGAATAAAATGTCCCACTCAATGGCACACTTGACTCAAGGCCATATTTCCCTATAAAGTTTAGATGCAGTATCCCATTTGATTAGTATTCAAACTTAGAGGTCAGCTGCTTTTTTGTTTTAAATATAAATATACTTTTTGGCCGCTTAGTGAAAAAGGGGCTTAATGCATGTGCGAATAGCGTCGTCCAATATTAGCCTATGCAGTTCACACTAGTTATTAGGGATGACAGTTTCTGGTTTAATAGGATTTTTCGCTAAAAAGTAAAAACATAAGAGCAAAAAGTGTAATTCCTGATTAGCCTGTTAAGACTGCGCAGGCTAATCTGGGACGACACTTTATGCACAAGCATTTAACCCGGTTTTCTCAGAACGAGGCTCATTTACAATGTGTTAAATTAAAATTAAGGAGATTCATAAGGTGTACATTTTTATGTTGACCTAATGTTAAAAGTAAGGTAAATTTTCTGTGTTGAATTTTAACACAGTGTTGACCTCTCTAATATACATGCAAATGGATTTAAATTTTAATGGTTTATTGGTTCACCTCCAAAAGGGGGATTTATTATAGGAATGCACTTTGTCTTTCTATCCATCAGTCTGTCAGTAACACTTTCTTGTCTGTTCCATATCTCCTATACCCTTTGAAGGATGTTCATGAAATTTGCATTTAATGTTAGGTCATTCAGAGGATGTGCAGAAGACATCATTCATTAATGCTGGCTCAAGGTCAAGGTCTTTCTGTAAGGTCAAAGGTTTGAGCCTCTGTGTCCTCTCCATACCACCTTTACTGTGTGAAGGATTTTTTTATCAAACTTGGCATAAATACCAAGTTCATTGTGACGATGGGCTAAAGGCTTGTCAGTCTTGCTGGCCCAAGGTCAAGGTCATTTTTCAATGTCAAAAGTTAGAGCCTTTATTTTAGTGCATGCCTCAAAACTTCTATGCCCTTTGAAGTTTTTTCATAAAACTTGGTAAAATGTTTAGGTCATTGAGATGATGTGCAAAAGGGATGAGTCACTTATGCCTACTCAAGGTCATACTTTAACGTCATAATGAAGTGACCAAGTCAAAAAGTAAGAAAACCTTGTTACCGCTCTAGAGGCCACATGTTTGACTCAAATCTCAATAAAACTTTGGCAGAATGTTCATGTTGACAATATTTAGGCTGATTTAAAATCTGTGTCATGTGCGTCCAAAAACTAGGTCATGAGGACAAATCATTTAAAAACATTGCTACCACTCGAGAGGTCACATTTTTTACTCAAATCTTGATGAAACTTGGTTATCTTGACAATATAAAGGCCAAGTTTGAAACTGGGTCCTGTATATCAAAAACTATGTCACTAGGTCTCAACTCTACTAAATTGGTGTACCTTTTACTCAGGTGAGTGCTTTAAGGCCATCATGGCCCTCTTATTTTCGCATATGCTTCATATCTCCTGTACCCATTGAAGCATTTTCTTGAAAGGTTTCATTCAGAAGATATTCAGAAATCCTGAGTCAGTCATAAAAATTCAAAGTCAAGGTCACCATGTCAAGGTCATAAGAATCTCGGCGGGAGTATAGCTATCTCTTAGACTTCGTTGCTAAATCATGGCACCAATTATTAATTTTATAACAATTCCAGTAATGAAAACTTGTCTTACGCCAAGTATTAGCCATTGGTAGCCCAGAGATGAAGTTAACCCTTTCCTGCTCAGAAGCAAAGTAAAGATGTCTATATGCAACCAACATAAAAACCAGAACAGCCTGCGAGTAACTCGCAGACTTGCGAGTAACTCGCAGACTGTTCAGGTTTTATGCTGTTTGCTGCTCATCAGTATATATGTATTAGGATTGGAAATGAAGCCTTTGAAACTTGAATCTAGTTATAAAGGTCTTTAATTTATTCTGATTTTATAAGAGACAACAAACCCCCGAACATGCGTATCTGAGCGGTAAAGGGTTGTGACATGTTTATATCTTAACCCTTGCAGGAGGTGTTGGCGTGACCTGCTGGATACTGGTCTGCAGCTCGGTGGTGTCCCGCATCAAGAACTTTGTGAATGTCCAGCCAGCCGCACAGGACCTCAAGATTGACTCCTGATACCATGGCAACCCTGCTCACCAATGGAGTTGCTAAGGAGTTGCTATGGATACGGACTATATACAGCTGATCAATTCACATTGTTACCTGCTTATTTTATTGCATTTAATGGTGTCCTTAATTATATAGCCCATAAATGTATTGTTTTGTGGGAAACAAATTTATGGCATCCAAACCCAATCCACCAGTAGGTGTCATCCGGATTTTCATAACTTTGGAAAACCCCATCTAATCCAATGTTACAAATAAGTTTTACATTGCCACTGAGTTTGCATTATGTTTTCATGGTTTGCTTATATGATGTATACATGTCTATCGCCAGGGTATTCAGGACTGGGCATTATTGTTTTCAACATGAAATATGTCATTATTATTTAAGAATTATTTTAAATTGTAACTGTGTAAGAATTGAACAAATCTTAGTGAGAATGTATTTAAATGTTCTTGCTGTCTCACATAAGTATATGCAATTTGTGGTTGAAAGGAATATTACATTTTAACAAACACAACGTTATACTACTTATTATATGATACATTACTTTGTGTATGGCAAACACTACAATATTTGAGGTGAACATCAAGAGCATTGAGACCCATATACATAATACATGTATACATAAACAAAACTTGCCTGACTTCATGTACCTAAACATGTTCCATGGTGAAAGTTCTTGCTGATTTCATTTATTATTATAAATTATTAAGGTACACCATTAGACCGAACATTTTAACAGTTGTGTTAAATGGAGGTGTGAATATATGTATATGTGAACAAATGGTATTCTTTAAACTATAAATTAACTTATAAATATGCACGATCATGTTTTATGGAAGAGCATCACTGTCTATGGATGTATTTTTCTGTTTACGGCTGTGTGTTTATAGATGTATTTTTTTCTTGATATTAAAATGTTTCCTGTTCCAAATACTTTCATGACTTGGAAAGCAAATATAAATATGTTTCTTGTGCAAAGTAAAATTTGATGAATATGTATGATGTGTTGTTGTTGTTTTTTGGAAAAAGCTGCTGAACATATTGTCTGAGGTTTTTACTCAAAAGGCATAATAAAAATATAAATTATATTTTTTTTTGCGATGACACTTCTATAAAAGCAAACAAGTCTTAATAAATTCTACATTTTTTTTTATATTTTAGATTGCGATAATATTTTGTGTGTTTTTTTTCAGCCCACAACAATAAAACTAAACCTTTAAATATTAATCTTTTTTATCCATTAGTTGGTTTCTCCCATATCAGGTTACTATTATAATAGTATAAATCTTGTATTATATTGTATGTTGTGTTTATGTTTTTATGTTTTGTTGCACGATCTTAATACAAAAAGTGTTCACATAATTGGCATTTCAAACTATATTTATTTGACTTTTTTGTAATGTTTAAATATTATAATTAAAGTTAGATTTCTCAACCATCACTCTTATTACATCGTTTCTTTAAATTTAAAGTAATAGCTACATTATTTGCTTGTTTTTAACAGCCACCTTGAAACAAACTTATCAAAGAAATGAATTTAAAAAACGAACCAACTGTCTGAAAATTGATAGCCTACTGACAATAGGGTTTTTTATGTTGAATTCAATGCTGTCCATGGAATTTCATGTTTTCTCATGATTGGAACCTTTGTCTTGTACCTTCATTGACCTTTTAACCCTTTAAGTGCTGGAACCGGATTTTGAAGGCCTTTGCAAACAGTTTGGATCCAGATGAGACGCCACAAAACGTGGCGTCTCATCAGGATCCAAACTGTTTGCTATTCTGATAGTATTCTTTAAAAAAAAATCAAAGAAAATGCTAATTTTAGAAATTTAGCAGACAACATTTTAGCAGACGACAAATTTCCCAGCATGCAAAGGGTTAAAGTGCACAGTAAGCTTTGACAAAATACATATTGTTGACATGTATTACCCTGCGTTTTTCCTTTGTATAAAGTGCTTCCTGTATTTGTAGGACTTTATTTATTATTATTATTGTAGCCAATGTTTTTGTTATATATGCTGTAGTATATTTATTACAGGGTACATTTTAAACCCTTAGTTTAGTATAGTTCCAACTCGATTAGTATGTACTAGTGAATTTATGTACTTTTAGACCGGGAGGCGGAAAACTACAACGGACGAGGCCTGGTATAGGGGAAATAACCCTGGGTTAGGGTTAGGGGTCGGGTTAGGGTTAGGGGTCGGGTTAGGGTTAGGGTTGGGTTTAGGCTAACCCAAACCCTAACCTGACCCCTAACACTAACCCTAACCATAACCCTCTAACCCCCCCTTGCGCAATACCATACCATGCCTCGCCGTTGTAGTTTTCCGCCTCCCCTTGTAGACCGAATGATATGTGAACTATTGTTCATAACGTATTTACTTTGTATATCCTCTGATATTTTATGATATGGTGTTCCACAAGTGTAATTTTGCCCATTTTCTCTGTATGGACCAACATATCCATGACATGCATGTCGAAATGGACCATCCGAGTTGTTGTTACTGTTGTGCAATAAAGCAGACGCCGTAGATGGAATTTGGGTATCTTTATTTTTGTTCCTAACCTCTTAATTTAGATATTGTTTACACATGTAGTTTGCTCTACCATTTGGGACAAAATAACATTTCGCTCTGAACTCACAATTTAATTTCGGCGGGTTATCCAGCAAATGTTTGTAACAAAAACGGTATTTGTAGTTCCGCAGGCTAGAAGAATGCGTCACTAACAGACCTACACATGAATATATTCGTCCACGTAACCAGACGTGTACAGAATTAATGACACCGTTTTATGTGAATCAAAATTCACAGGGATTCGTCAGACAATATGGTTTATACAAAAAAGGAGCTGCATTTAGTCATCTTGGGCGTTTATAAATATACTTAATACAGTATAGATACCATATACAACATGATTGTTAGGGTTTTTTGCATAATCATAGTTACGAACTAACGTTCTGTGCAGCCACGGACTCTAGATTACACTCCGTGGTGCAGCATATTTACATCACACGACATTTGATACACGCGTGGCGTTTTTCGATGAGAAATATGTAACGGATGAAAATGCATTTAAAATAATGTTATTTTGCCTGTCATTTGTAAATTAAGATGCACATAACTGTCTGAACGTATGTCTTTCAGATTTCTCATTCCGTCATATTAACTTCTTAAAAAGTATATGAAATGTTGTTTTTTTAGTGAGATGTTCTAATTAAAGGTCCAACAGATTGGTAAATTGACAAAATTAAAAAAAGTTGTTTCATATTCGCAAATTTTCGCGTTTGTTATGATATTTTTGAGGAAATAGTAATACTGACCATTTACAATGCTCTTAAATATCCATTATATGCATCTTTTGACGATTTGAAAACCTCAAAATCATAAAGCGTCGTTCGACGCGAAACGATTGAATAATTTGGAAAGTTCTGTTATTGTCGCTATATTTTGTAAAACTACGAGGATTGCTTATATATGGTATAAAATACGGCTATCGTACATACTTGTCAGGATGGCCGAGCGGTCTAATTGGTTTTTACTCCAGGACCCCGATGGTCACTGGTTCGAGCCCTGATGAGGTTTACTTTTTTTTCCCTTTTTAAATTGTATTCTTGTTTTTTAACTGCAGATTTTTAGGTCAAATGTTTGAATTTATCAATATAGAGCATTTAATGACATGCTTCAATACATGCCAAAATCTAGTNAAAGACACCAAGTACTGGTTCCCAGGAAACGGACTCGAGAGCGTTCCTATAAGCCTAAGGCTTTCGATGCAATCGAGCTAAAATAAATAGGTTTAAACTAAGACGGATGACTGAGTGGTTTCGGCGCTTGGCTTTTACTCCATGGGTCAGTGGTTCGAGCCCTGGTGAGGTTATTTATTTATTTTTTATTTATTTTTTCACTTTGATGCTTGTTTTTATATTGTAGCTCTTTAGTTCTGATGTTTATATTTATCAATTTAAAGCATTCAATGACAAACTTCTAAAAATGCCAAAATCTGTGAACAAGTCCCTTTAAATACAAGTGTAAGGCGGTTTGTTCCGGGTGCCAGCATATACACCCAACTCATTACTGTTAATATACTTGGTGGATAAAACAAGGTCAGTGCAACATCTTTTAATTATATTGCCTGGTACATATATAGTGCTGTTGATAACAATAGATGTATACATTAGAGCAGGCAAATAGCTTAAACTTCTAGATGCAATTTAACGACGTTCTGCTGTATAAGCCAAAAGTAATATGTTCTTCTAGGCCTCTATACAGTACGCTTTGCTTATAACTTAAACTGTCTTTGTTTACACATGTTAAACTAAATAGTATACGTTATAGTGTTACAACATAACAGAACACGACACTTGCACACAGTTTGATTTTTTTTTAAATTGCTCATACAGTACTTATATTAAAAAGAGCGGTTCCGAGGTATGCATGTAGTCAAAAGTTGAAACACACCGTTTCTCGCAGGTTCGATCCGCCGCTGAACTCTTACCTATCCGCATAAGACTTTAATCCGAGATGCAGTGTACTACATGTAGGTACCTCACTCGGGACTTTCGGGAGATAGGTTTATACTAAATCTCACTGACTGGATAAAAGTATGCACGAAATAACATTTGTATTGGAAGAAACAAGTTGTCAATGAATAGTTTATCATGTTCATAAGTGCGTTTGCTACGCATCCTTATTTGTGTTGTTTTGCAATATAATCAAGTGGATATACGGCAGTGTTTTTTTTAATGATTTCTGTGTAGGCGTATAAAGTGCTTTGCTTTTTTCTAACAAGACCGACAGTGTTCTTTGATGCTATACCACACTTTTAAAATGGGCCTCTTTTCGAGCACTTATATTGTTACTATAAAGGCGGTTGTTATTTGGCCCGTACTGTTCAAAAGCAAATACGTCAATAGTGTTACTGTTGTTTAACCATTAGGATACAAAAGTTGTCGCCCTTTGTTATTACTTTGTGGACTTTTTCCTCGGTCAGAGGTTACAGTTTTCTATTGAATTTGGAATTTTTACAGCTGGAGGCTCTAACAAACTATAACAATCTGTAAGCAGTATCATGTATCTGGTAAAAATCCTGACAATTTCAAAATACTACTAATTATTTTTTTAAACCACTACCGCACTGTTTGGATTACACACAACTATATATCGTATGTACTCTACTTCTTACTTAAATTAATTCAATGTAGAATTGATATTACATATAACTGTATTGTGCTGTGCGTCCTATAACTTCTGCTAAACATTAATAGGATTCAATGACTCTGGCTTCACACCATCAATAAGGCAATTCTTTCATCGGCTGAATAAGTTCTTTGGAGACAGAGTAGGAAGAAAAAAACCCGACGCCCGAGACCATGGACCTCTGTTACAAAAGAAGAGAGCTGATGCATGATAAGAACACCAGCCTAGACTCTTGGAGAGCGAACAGGGAGGCGAGGAAGATGGAAGATGTAAAGGAAGAGTGGATTGAGGAGCAATGTATTAACATTGAAAAACAGATGACCTCATGCAGCAGCAAGAAGACCTACAGCACTCCAAGACCCTCACGAAGACCAGTCAGCCCAATGCAAATAGCGGACGCTGACGGGAACCTCTTGACCGAGAGTGCCACATGCTTTAGGGGTGGATTGAATACTGTAGCGACCTCTTTATGTATCCGCTTCAACCAGACCCCAGTCTCATTCAGAACGATCCCGGGCGACGAAAGTCCGAGGTGAAGGAGGCAGTGCGCCGGCTGACGACAGACGATTTTTCAGGAGTGGAAAATGTCCGAGCTCGGAAGAGAAGCAATGACGGTACCATGCCAGAAGATCTGGGAGGAGAAGAAGTGGACTAAGTCTCCAGTCATCGCCCTACCGAAAAGGGACAACCTTAAGCTGTGCGAGAATTAACGAACCATCAGCCCTGGAAAGTCATGCTACGCATCATCCTCAACCGATTGAAAGGTTAGGTCGCGGAACTGTTGGCGGTAGAGCAGGCTGGATTCAGAGCTGAGCGGAGCACAGTGGAACAGATCTTCAAATGCAGAGTCATCTTTGAGAAACACCTGCAACACAAACGTGAGCTCTTCCACAACTTCATCGACTTTAAGAAAGCTTTCTACCAATTGTGACATGATGGTCTATGGTAGAATCTGAGGGAAAGAAGAGTCCCGCTTCAAATACCTGGGAGTATCCCTGGCCAAGGATGGTACAAGTACGGCTGAGATCCGAATTAGAATTTCAATGGCGACCGCACCATGAACAGGCTTTACAAGTCCCTTGTAGTCTCCACCATAATGTACGGCTGCGAGACCTGGACGCTTCACGAGGACACAACGCAGGATACAGGCCTTTTAACATACGTGTTTCCGAAGACTTTTCCGCATTTTCTACATAGAGCACAACACCAGCGAGTACGTACGAAACATGACAGCAACAATTGTTGAACCACAAGAGCTCTTCATGGCGACCGCCAAACGACGACGTGACCACCGTGGAGGCCGTCAGAAGACAAGCTGTATTTTGTACAATGTGGAAAAGTGGACGTCCCTCCCCATGGATGAGTTACTTTCAGCAGCCCACAACAGACCTGTATGTCGGATGCTCTCATTTCTCACCAACGGGCAGACCGGTAAGGTAATGACGATGATGACTAATCTATAAGCATCCGTTCAAGGTAACACATATGTTGTTTAAGAATAAGGTACATTTTTTATTTAAACGTTTGGTCTATTTCATCAATATTATTTTATTATTTCAGACTATATGCATAAAGCATGGGTCGACTGGACGGAAAAATCGTGGTACTGACAGCGGCTGCGCAGGGTATAGGACGGGCGGCAGCGGAGGTAATGGTGTCTGACACTGTATATGTCGTCAACATTTAACTGACACTGACCTGTATGTATGACTGTACTGAAGTACCGTTTATAATGAACAAATCATATTTCGTACTTGAATACGGTAACATAGAGACAAGAATACCCATATGCTAGTTATATTTTGTCATTAAACTCTTAAAAAAAACGTCCATGAAAAAAATCGAGCATCAGTATATATAACAATTCAAGCGCGTACTAATGCTATTGTTGACGATGTACATTGTGCAAGTCAAATAAAATGTCTGTCTGTCCGTCTGTCTGTCTGCTATTCGAGTTCACGCGTATTAGGTTAAGTATGACGAGCAGTTTGAAATTGTTTTCGTTGGTCTTAGTATATTCGTTGAGTTAACAATGGGTAAGTCAAAAAGAGTTCAGTGTAAACAATACTTGTTTCCGAACATACGCAATACAAATTCGCTGTTGATCCATAACACTTACACGCCACGCGTACAAATATAGACTTTTAATGATTACGCTTTTTGTCGATATTGTTCAGACTTTTGCAAAGGAAGGAGCCACAGTGATTGCAACCGACATACAGATGGCCAAGCTTAAAGAACTGGAGGCATTAGGTATACGAAGTTGTGATTGGCATATTACTTTACAACGGTCAACATCTTTTCTTTGAGGTATTAAATACTCTCATTCTTGTATCATCAGACTACACTTTTCTTGTTAAAGACTGATGCAATTGTTGTTTCCTATATGTTTTTGTCATTCATGTTAACCTATATCGTAAAAATAAATCATTGTTTTATTAATTATATCATTTACTCATATTGTAAATATAGCATTACAATCATGTCTTTAGGTGTTGATTGCCGCAAATTAGACGTCATGGATTCCGCTATGGTCCTCGAGTTCGCCGCCTCCATTCCACGGGTGGACATCCTCTTCAACTGTGCAGGGTAGGTCAACATCATATATGGCTGCATTGCGCGCTTTAATCGGACCCGGTGTCTCACCTGATAGCGCGCTGGGCTGTCAATTCGGATATCGTTATTTCAAATATTAACCGGACCACGTATTAATTTGTTCCTACCCCTCCCGCATCTGTTATTCTAGTTGGGTATTTGTCATTAAATGACATAAGCCTGTGTAGTTTGTAACGGCAAACTGTTTATATTCAGCTAGCCCAGGACAAGTGTACTTAGGTAAACTGAACACCGACAGCCGACCGAAATAGTGTTTACACGGCGAAATTTCAAGAAACAAACCCAACTGGCGCTCTTTCAAACTAGAGATTTTTTTTTTGTAGGCCCAATGCAATGTCCGGTTATTGCGGTAGAAACAATATGAAGAAGTGACATAATCGAATATGTAAATCAATCTCGGTACAACAGCATATCATATAAGTGAGTGACCGTGGAAAAATTGAATCCACGTAACAGTTTATGTTGAAGTCATTGAATTTCGAAGGTCGAAGTTTTGCGCTTGTCTCTTTCCGTCTATTGCGGTAACTTCTTTAACCATCGCACATATTCATGCAGTCAACCATTTGCCGTCAAATCCACAAAGTACATGGTCTTACACAACCCATGCGAAAGACGAAAAAATCTTGTCGGACACGAGGTCCGATAACTTTTAAAATTTGCCGGACCTCACCAGATTTTTATCGGACCTCGTTCTTTTTTAACCAAAGAATAGAAAATACCTTTTGTAGAGTTTATTGTTACTATTATGACGCATAATTATGACGTTCACAATGTTTAACAATTCTAAATACAATAAAATAAAAATTTCATTAAAACCCGTTCTATGAAAACATATGGTAAAACTTGATCTGAAGGAAGTCAAAATGGCGCCGTCCGTGTCAAGGCAAGTATTTTTCGCCGTTTCATACCCTTTATTAATTTTGTTTAATTTTTAAATGCCGCTCACTTCCCTGCCATGATATCAGTAAGAAAGTGATTATCGTTCATTTCATATTAATATTCGCTTCATATCTCGACTTGACTCGCTACGAATTTTATTAGCGGGAGCTGTAATTTTGTGATCCCGCTAAGAGATTCCGTAGCGAGTAAAGTCGAGATATAGAGCGAATATTAATACGAATTAAACGCTTATAACTTTCTTGCTGATATGACTGGAAAGTGAGCGGCATTAAAACATAATAATAAAAGTAATGAAGGGTATAAAACAGCGAAAAATACTTGGTACGTCACCAGCAAAGACTGAAGACAAAGAAAGTTAAATAAACATAAATTAGTCCGTTTTTTTTTTAAATTCCTAGTTTTGTGTTGAATCAAAGTTTTACATATTGTTGTTTTTTTTTGTCGGACACGAGGTCCGACAATTTCGGAAATATTATCGGACCTCGTCAAATTTTATCGGATTTGTCCGAGGTCCGACGTCTTTCCCATGTGTTGTCTTACATCTAAAGAGGTACATAGTTTAATGGTAAAATTGAGTCGCGCTCTGAGAAAACGGGTTTTATGCATGTGCGTAAAGTGTTGTCTCAGACAAGCCTTTGCAGTCCGCACAGGCTTTTCAGGGACGACATTTTCCGCCTAAACTGGATTTTCGTCAAGAAGAGTTTTCCTTTAAAGGAAAAATACAATAAAAGCGGAAATTGCCGGTCCATATTAGCCTGTGCGGACGGCACAGACTAAACTGGGACGACACTTTACGCACATACATTAAACAGGTTCGTGTTCAACGGTACCATACTGGACACGGAGGAGAAGGACTGGGATTTCTCCATGGATCTCAACGTGAAGAGCATGTACCGCATGTGCAAGGCTTTCCTACCCAAGGTACGTTGTGGTCAGGGACGACAGCTGTGTAGGAGGCAAGCACGCCTCTCGCAGTAGTCTCCCTTGATAATTTAACCGACACATATACTGATAATGCATTATATGACAAGACACGCTACTATATGTTTTATTGTATTTAAATACATCCCAAGGCGTTTTTCTTACTTTCTTGCGATACGGCCCTTTTTCAGCTATATGTCACAATAATCTTCCTTGAAACATAGTTTGTCACATTCTCGTAGTGGCAGGATACTTAGAATATTTTACAAATTATAATATAAAAAGAGTAAAAAAGGTATAAATAATCATGAGGCTAGTCTTCATCAATCGGAATTCTTAATTGAAACGTTCTTCGAGGGATACGATATTTTCCCTCAAGCATACGCAAAAGAGAGCAACACCATAGTAAAGAGGTATAGAGGAAGAGAAACCACCAGAAAAGACAAAGACGTGCATGAAGCCATGATGCACGAGATCACATTAGAAGAAATGGAGAATTTTATCAAACTACTCAAGAAAAAATAAATCTCCAGGCCCTGACATCACCAATGGAATGATCCACCACCACGGCAATACAGCCCTCCAGAAGCTGTTGACTAACTGCAGGTAACCCAGTGCTGGAATGAGGCCATGGTGAGTTCTATCCTAAAGAAATGGAAGAACAGGTCGCAACTCCTGAGCTTCCGAATCATCGCCATGGTAGTATGTACCGGTGGAAAAAGTCGTACCTGCACAATCGGATAGCCCGTGTATAGGTAGACAGTCTATGTTGGCAAACAGTTCTGCTGCGCAAAGGTGTCCAACAAGGAAGAGTTTTGTCACCCACCCTGTTCATTTTCTTCCTCAATGACATCATACCAGAATTACATAAAGGAGAACAAGTAGCTCTGTACGCAGATGACGTGGGGCTCTGTTGCATGGAAGAGTATGCAACATCCGTCACGTACTGAATGCAGCTGACTATAGACAAGATTGCAATTTAGATCTTGAACTTATGAGTAAGCATCATCAAGGAGAAAACCTCAGCCATCCTTTAAAACTCTATTCATGGTTAAGTCGGACGAAATGATCGCAAGGAAACTTTACATCACGGGGAAGCTGTAGAAAGCAAAGAAATACTGAGGAATCATCAGAATAAGCAGATGAAGAGCCCCTGGTCGGTAGTGACGATCTGCCCCCCNCTCGGGAAAATACACAGATGAACACAATAGTCCCCCATCTTACCACAAAAGACCAGCACAGTGACCTGAGCAAGAAAGCTGGTCAAGCTTCAAGAAAGGTACGCATAGGGAACATGTATAGCCCCTACACTGTTGGGTCAACAACAGAAGCAGTGGAGAGAGGGAGCTCGAGCGTACGTGCAATACAGTGGCAATACCAACTGGCCTCCATTGCACGTACTACAGCGCTGGGGTGGAATCATTGACCCATGCTGCGAACACCATCAGCAGCGAAGTAGACTCAGACTCCTAGTTAGTCTTTAGTTTAAACTTTATTTCAAGCAAATAATTAATGTAAACATGTACACATGTAAAAATTATTAGAGATATTCAGATACCAAACATGAATGTGCTTTGGATCGGAAAACAAGGTCGATGTGACACTTATATTTATTCCTCTCCGTTTGTGTGGAGTTGTTACTGTAAACTGTGTGGGCAGAAGTCGAACTGTAAGTGTTTAGTTTACGTGTGAAAAGAGTAGGGGTAGACAATATTTAAAAGAAATATTAAAGAGCGGGAAAAATATTATTTTATATGTAAATATGTAGTTAGTCTTTCTTACGGAATCTGGAAAGGTCCTGGAATCAGCAACAGCGAACTGCCTAGCCTTACAGCAGCATGTAACCTATTAAGTGCTTCAGAATTGAACTCGAGTGAATCTCGTCTCACTGCGAAAAACACGGACATAATGAGGCAAAAATAGCACAGTCGGGAGGGGAAGACGACCAAGAGGAGTCCGCCTCGAAGAACTGAACACCATCGACAAGTGCCTATTCAGAAGTTAAAAGAGAAACATGTAATATACTATCACCTGTCCAGACTAGATCAGGTAATCATCTTCCGACTGCGAACAGGTAACAATAGATTACACTACCACGGGCGCCAGAGATTCCATCCTTTGCCATCTCCAATGTTTCCCATTAGAGGCGCCGACCTAATGACTAAGCACATCCTTCATAAATGCAGGGACCACAAACTACTGAGGGAAAATGTATGGTCCGAACGTGTGAGCCTCCAGGAGAAGCTGTACGGACAGATGGAGGTTCTACAGAAGACCAACCATTTCATTATTGTCTCTCTGTGTATCGGCGATCGAGGAGAAGAAGACGAAGAGAACTCTCACAGAAACTTTTCAAGGAACAACGTACCATGGATGTCTTACTTGAAAGGTTGTGAACGATCTTCTTTGTTCTTCGGCCTGTCGAGATCTACGCAAAGATGATTATGCTTTCTGAGAGGTAGACGGAATATTCATAGTAGTTATTCTAATGAATTATGTCGGGCGTTTGTCCACTTTTATTATGTTATTTATGCTCATATTTTGCCTAATTTCAGCTTATAAAATAAGCGTTATAATTATTTAATCAAGCAAGCAAACAAATATAAACAATGTATATTTTCTTTTTCAGATGATTGAACAAAATTCCGGAAATATAATAAATATGTCATCAGTCGCGTCCAGTATTAAAGGTACTAGATAACCTCAATATTGTAGGTCTGTTTGAAGACTATAGTAGCTTTTGATGAATTGAAAACTTGTGTAGTATTGGTTGCATTTGAACGCAGCTGTACTAATAGTTGTCTTTAAAGACCATTGTGTTTGTAGTTTTATTTGAAGACAAATGTAGTTTTAGTTACAATTTATGATTAGTGAAGTTAGTTGTTGTGTTTAAAGACTACTTTATAGCAGACTATCCTCAAAAGCATGTTCGTAAAATGTAAAAACTTTAATTAAATACGTTGACGAGAATACTTATAAAATAGAAGTATATTATTTTTCATTATGGAACAAAACAGGATTGTTTGATGCAGCCCGTGTTATTGTTTAATAAAATGAGGTATAAAATATACATTTTACATGGCAGGCGCGCCCAACCGATTTGTCTACGGTACTACGAAGGCGGCAGTGATCGGCCTCACGAAGGCGCTCGCAGCGGACTTTGTCGGCAACCACATCCGGGTCAACTGCGTCTGTCCTGGTAGGGGTCACTTGACTGTTTATCTCTTGTTATGCCACTTGGCACCGTAGCAGTCGGCAATACTGGCATATCAAAACTAACGTCCTTGGTTCAGTACTTATGAATTGTGCCTGTACCGGTCTAAGCAATGAGCAATGTCATCATCTGTGTATAGAATGGACTTATATGCAGTTCTCTTATCGGGTAAACCTTTTACATGTACGATATGCTGGGATTTTGCGAAAATGAGAAATTGTATACGCATTTATGTCATTATTAGTGATTGTTATAAACGCGTTTATACATAACCACAAATGGGCGGTGACGTGCTGAATAGGCGAAACAAATGGTGTTTTGTTTGTTTAATGATCAGTCATTCAGCTTTTTGATTGTTGTAAGGGCAACCTCACTAGGTATCTGAATCCAATACCTATTTCATGCATACACACGACGGTCGTCATTTCGTTTGTTGAAACGCTTACAAGTAGCCCGGCCTCCTCACTGTATGCATTCCAGGCACGGTGGATACACCATCGCTGCAGGGGCGTATCCAGGCCCACGCCGACCCTGAGCAGGCCCGTAAGGACTTCGTTGCCCGTCAGAAGCTGGGGCGGCTTTGTACCGCGCAGGAAGTCGCCAACCTGATACTCTTCCTGGCGTCTGACGAGGTGAGTGTGCGCTTTCTTCTACAAACAGTGCCGTTTGCTTAACCGCATTTATGTTAACTCGATTGCTGTGAAAACCTAAGGCTTATTGGTCAGGACTGTGAATTCTCAACCTTTTATCGGAGTGCCTCTGCTTTATTGCCATCTTTGATTAAAAACGTAGCTCTAAACTTTGTTTGATCTATTTTAAAGTTAAGAGATCTGGTAAACCGTGTACGGGGGTACAGTAATGTCCTCCTACTACGGTTGGTAGAACCAGAACGTGGTGTCTATCGAATAGATATCTAGAACGCTGTCAAAGTGGGGGAACTCCTGACCGCTAGGCGGACGCGATATCCACGACGTCACCGCGATCCCTAGCGGGTGTTTGAAACTAGCTTGCGTGGAATCAACATAAATGCATACCATTGAGAGATGTCTGAATTTGAACAGAGGGCTTAATGTATATGCGTGAAGTGTCGTCCCAGATTAGCCTGTGCCTAGCCTAGCCCAGATTAGTACCGCGTGTATGGTATGTTTCGTTGAAAGGAAGTTTCGTCTTAGCCAAAATCCAGTCTAGACGGAAACTTCTTCTCTTATTAGCCTGTGCGTACTTATCTGTGATGACGCTTTACGCACATGCATTAAGCTCCGTTTTCCCAGAGAAATATTTATTATTACATTAAAGTGTTTTGTCCTTATCCATGTTTCAGTCGGAGTACATAACAGGTCAGCAGTTCATCATCGACGGAGGCTGGAGCTTGTAACTTCCAGTCTGCAAGACAATCTGAAAGGAAAGGTGGAGGCTCAACAGAAGACAACAGATGTACATTCAAAATTTCATAGTTTGCAAGATCTCGTGCTTCTGTCACGTGCGCTTTCACACATTAGCGCTGGGCTAGTACTAGTGAACAATGCGATTGAATACAATTAAATATATTTTTTCGATGCAAACAATAAAACTTATTTAAAATTTGTGTTATTAGATGTCAAATGTCTAGAATTACGGACCTTTTGAACGTTGGTCGCATGTTTGAGACCCGACGAAGGTTTACTTTTTTGCTAATCATAGCACAACTGTGGAAGTGAAATATCCGTCACTCCTCGTGGCAGATTTCACTAATCTTCACAGGAATGTTCCGTTGGTGACTCTCTTTCACTTTTTTCAAATCTTTGTAGATGAAGGTTACCACAGCTAAACATATTGAGAAGTGAAAACTTAAAACACTCTGAATCCACGAGGCCCAAACGTTTAATATTTGGCATGCAATAATTTAGTGTGGCCCTCTGCAAAAATTCCTATTCGTTTCTGAGGGGTAAACACTTGCCACACCACGGGTCGCATGATTTATTAAGACTTATACATCAGAATAACTAAGAAATCTTTAGACGAACGGGCCCAGACTTTCGGTATGAGACTTCAGGTGGCAGGGTCTCCAAAATGTGTTCAAAATCATGCACTAAAACAGGACATTCCTCGGGATCATAAGGTTAATATAGACTTGTGTGTAAAAACGTATTCTATATAACCACAAAGATCAGAGTGTTTTGGTATGTGACATCAGAAATAGGTAATTTATAAAAAAAAATCAAATCATGCCCATGGGGTGTAAACTTGTCACACCCGCAGTTAAAGTGGTGACTACAAACTTTATAAGCGAAGAAATTAAAAAAAATCTGCTCTCAATTCATTTTCAAAACGTTTTGCGATTTAGCGATTGAGGGCCATCTTGGTCCTCATAATTGATGTTTTTGTCGTTTTAACGTATTTTTTCATTATAGATCTAGAAATGTACGTTTCGTGAATACTGGTGTTGCCTTTTAAAACTAGCGTTAATGTTAGTACATTCGGCGGTATTTTATTCATTATTGAATCATATTTGTCAGTGTTAAAGATATATCGTGCAGGTTGATTTCGAATGCATTTTACTGCATGCCTTTAATCATAATTATATTAACATAAGCAAAAGTCTATATCAAAATTGTTTCACATTGTCAGCGGTATTTGGACGACTTGCTGAAACAACAGGAGAGTCCCCTGAACGCCTTAACCAGCCTCGTTTTGAATCGTTTCTTCGTATGTTTTCCGTTAACTTTGTCGTCTGCTCTGTTATCATCGTCCGCTCTATAATCATCGTCTGCTGTGGAATCCTTCTCTTCTCTATACTCATCGCCTGCTCTATATCTTTCGTCTGCTCTATAATTATCGTCTGCTCTATAATCGTCGTCTATGTAATCATCGTCTGCTCTATCAACGTGAGATATGTGATGAGCCTTCTTGCTCACGTAATAAAATGTATAATTCTCCAATAGGTTACATTCGTTGCCTGGTCGAAGTTCTTTATTATTTCGTAGAAAGTCGTCGGAAGTACATGTATAGTCAATCTTCAATTTTTTATCATTGGCCAACTTCCGATCGTGCGCTCGGACAACGTTGTCAATAGGGATATCACCAGAAATATCAAGACCTTTCATGTGGCTTGCCTCTTCAAAGCCTCCACCAGGATCCTGAACTATTTTGAGTATGTCCTCATTTGATGGGTCGGTTACATTTGAGGGCATTGGCGGATGAACGACCTTGTTCACAGCAGCTGGAAAAGAAATTTAGTAAAATCGCATGAGCTAGAAATTCCATGAACATGTAAATTATTTTAAATTAACATCCAACTGAGCACCTGTGTACAGTTTTCACCCCATAACCAATAGGCGCCGGCACAAAATCTTCTATTTAGAAGGAGTGCTGTATCGGGGGAAGAAGAAGATCCAATTAGTCGTGCAATTATATGTGAGCACATGTAATTTTCCAGTGATGCCGGATACTTATTCTTACATAAGAATTGGTTTACTTTGCTTTACTTCTAGCACGATTATGGATACGGTTGACTCAATTTAAGAACACAGTTGAGCTAAATATTTTGTAAGAATAAGAAAAAGAATCTCTCACTTTACGACACAAGTAGCCATGCTATTGATGTAAATGTTTGAAATGTATAAGATTGTGCTCACATGTAATTTTTTTTTAAAATATTTATCAATTACCTGCCACGAAAACCAGAATAACAGTTCAAATAAGTGTGCGGCTGAAGTTTCAACGCCTGCGTATTTACATCAACTCGTATGAATACACGTAAATCAATTGTTTGAATGGCAGAGCTTCTAACACAAACAATACCTGTACTTCCATGGTGTAGACGAGTCCGTGGTTCATACATCCGCACAGTGTCCATGACCAGTCTTACTACCATCTGACGCAGAATAGCCCTTACTGCGCCATCCAGGTCCTCTATTAACGGTCGGAAGTCGGAACCTTTATAAGACGTGCAGGGCGGATTCTCAAATATATCATTATTTACTTTGAAAGTTTCGAATCTGTTTACGAGTTTATTCCCAGCCATCTCTTTTCGAATAGTATCAAGAGTTTCAGTTCTTAAGTTCACCATTTTTTCCATAGTCAGATCATTCTTTGCTTCCATCCGTCGGACGGTCGCTACTATGATGTCTTGAAGTATATCGGCTACAAACAACTTTTCGTATCTTGCTATTTCATCCATAATCAACTCTGTTTGTTTTTGTCTTTGCGCAGGTTTTGTTTTGCTTCTTCTCTAACTAAGGGCAAATGCATAAAATGTTGTGGTGCGTTGCCTTAGCATCAACGTTGATGACTTCATAGCGATAAATGACGTCCGTTGACGTTGCGTTTGAAAATATGATATAATTGTTGTTATGATAAGGGTTTTTTTACAGTACGAGGTACAAACGCATAACATTAACAAAGGCGTTTAAAAAAATAAATAAGAAAAGCCAAACAGAAAACCCTATTGTAGCTATTGTATTCTCTATTGCTGTTCTTTGTAAGCTCGGTGCGCGGGTTTTGTCGTGAACTTTTATAAATATAATAATAAGAAGGAAAAGAAGCAGCCTCGTCGTCATCATCATCATGATCATGAACATCAACACCACCACCACCATTATCATCATCCTCTTATTCATCAATAAACATGACATTGCTTCGTGTTTCATAATTGTCAGAAATTCGAATATGAAGAAGTAACTTCGTTAGTATTGAAAAAAGTAAGTGCATTTAAACCTACACTACCGGTATTATATAATGTGCGCTTTTAAAACTGCACGTGAGATTAACATTTGGAAATAACCTTCAATCAATCAAGCAACGTGTTACCCCCTCGATGGTGACCTGTTATTTCAGTGCATCGGGGTACACCAAACCGGTACGATCGGATTCCAACGTAGTCGCATAAGTACGAATTAACCTTGGACCTCAGTTCAAGCATTTTTCAGTAGCTAGGGGTCCCTTACCAACGGAACGACACTTAAGTCTATTTTGGCACATTGTGACAGTCGCATGTCCTAAATAATAACAACTTGCCAATTACACCGATGACAAATTCCATCGGGTACCGGGCTATTTATCTGTGTCACTCGTTATTTGTGGATGCCTATTGAGAACCTCTTTATTTGTACGTTGTCTTAATGGAACTAATCTCTCGATGAGAGTTCTGTCGGTACATTTCATCGCACGCGACCATTTCTCTCACTTGTGATATAACTTAAGAAGCACATCTTCAAGAGCGTGGGACTTACGAGAACAAAGCAGTTAGTGTTTGGACACATACTATCAAATAAAGTGCTTTTAACATAGACGTGACATTCATTGTCTCAGCGGAAAACTAACATTTTAAATAGCAAAATGGTTGGTTTTGGAATATGTATAACCTCGCTGATGACGTCATTGGTGACATGCCAGATGGTTCATCAGCCGACGACAGCCGATCTTCAGCAGTGCGCCGCCAATCTGGCGTGCAGCATCGACTATTCGCAAGTCTTTCAAGCGAAACTCGACAACGCCACTCGCCACTTGGAGCTGGAACTCGAGTTATTACGTCATCAAACCGGAAGTCTCATTGCGCCGCTCCAGAACCAGATTCGCCAACTTGAGGCAAACTACAGCAATGAAATTACTAACGCAAACCAGGTGCTCGGGCGCGTGCTCACCGAGCAGAAATACGACAGGTACCACGGTATTTAATAACTGGTTAAAGTTGCTAATTGTTTAAGGATGTTCATTCCAGAGCATACATGTAAACTAACAAATTAGAATGTAATAATGTGTGGTTTGTTAACTACTAAACAATTTTACACGTGCCAAAATAAGGAATTTAAGAATGTGTTTTTTTTTCGCGCAGTTTTTTACTTTGACAAAAAGTCTTAGTAAACGATGGCACGTGAAATCGATTGTTCACCTTCTCCCAACCGGCATTTACAGAAAGTAAATAAGCAATTTCGGCTCGCCTTTTAAGTATGTCCTTACATTTCAAATAATTTTAGCAAAATATCAACGTAATTGTGTTACTATTTGAGTCGCGTTCTTGGAAAACGGAGCTTAATGCAAAGCGTAAAGTGTCGTCCCAGATAAGCCTGTGCTTTTATGTAACTTTTAAAGGAAGTCTATTCTAAAAAAAAATTCTAGTCTACGCTTAAAGTATTATCCCTCATGAGCATGTGCGGACACTTTACGCAAATGCATTAATCCCTGTTTTCACAGAGCGCGGCTCATGTATAATTCAGGGACTACCTGCGAAACATCACACAGGGCCTCTACATCCTCAACAACGACTTTCACCGGGAGAACCTGATCCGCTACCAGGACGTGCACCGCCTCGTGCTCGAGCTCAACGGGGCGCGCGCCAACATCTCCGTGCTCGGGGCGCTTGTCGAGGCGCTCATATCAGCGAGCGCCAACTCGACCCTGATCGCTCAGATCTCCGCCATTCAGGGCGTCTCTGGTGGAGCGCATACCGGCGTCGCCTGCACAGGTACACAGCTAGAAATACCGCTTTAATGTTTAGTGGCGTTCATATATACCTACTCACTCACAGTACCTTGAGGAGTTACTGACATTACAAAGAAACGATCGTCGCAAATATTGGCATGCTAATGCAGGGGCATAATTTGCTAAATACGAGTATCGTTAAAATGAATGTAAATTTTAGACTACATGTATTACATCAAGGCTGTTGTTTTCAAAATTGCCATTGAAATTATAGAAATTTCTGATAGAACAAAATCCACTTGTTATATGCATGCGCCATTATTATTTGATATACGGTAAGTACGATATCAATTCCGTATTGGTTTCTATTACTAATAAAAGGTGCACGATTACAGAAATGTCGAATACTTTACGCCAGCGAAGCTCGAAGGAAAATTGCCCCAGTTCTTTACCCAGCAATGTTTGTATATGTTTATATTATGTACGTTTTACCGTCATTAGTCATTTATATCCGTAGCAAAGGACAGCGAGATTCTGGAGTTGCGTAGCAACCTGACGTACTTCATGAACGCGTACGCGTCCGAGCAGAAACTGATAGAGATGATCCGAAACCGGGAGACCATGCTCCAGTCAGAGGTACGTGTAACCATGGTAGCGATATAGAGGTACAAGTAATCATGGTAGCGATATAGAGGTACGTGTAACCATGGTAGCGATACAACTATTGGACAAACCGAGCCAAAGATCTATACATTTTATTATTTATATATGAGCCTCGATTTTTGAAAAGGGGGTTTAATCCATGTGCGTAACCTGTCGTCCCAGATTAGCCTGTGCAGTCCGCTCAGGCTAAGCAGGGACACAACTTTTCGCCTAAACTGAATTTGTGCTAAGAAGAGACTGTCTTTAAACGAACATTATCACTAGAGCGGAAAGTGTCGTCCCTGATTAGCCAGTGAGGACTGCACGGGCTAATCTGGGACGACACTTTACGCACATGCATTTAACCCCCTATTCTCAGAGCGCGACTCATATATTTACCCGAGAATATATTCGAAAATTCAGACACTACACTTGTCAGTAAACGAAGGAATTATGTTAAGAAAAATAGACATTGCGACATTAGAACACATGTTATGTTTAGCGTGGTACGCCATTACCGACACGTTAACTCGTCTAAGTTGCAGAATCAACTTGTTTCTTTATTATGTTGTATGAACATATCTTCATAGAATATTGGGGGGTTTCACCAAGGTGTGCATCGTTTGCGCTACACTATAAAAAATAGATTTGTAAGCATCGGAACGGAACGGTATATATTTGCATCAGTTTATGTATTATTACTGACGTAACAGAGTCTTCATATTTCATTGGCTATCAAACAGAGATCACCATCAGGGTTAAACAGTCACGTCAGAAAAACGATATAATACATGTGCTAGTAAATCATTGATGGGTCCATATAGATTTAAGTACGCGATTTTTACCGACCGATAGGTTTGGTGTCTTATCCGAAAAGTGTGCCGATGTTTTCTATAAATGAGCATCGCTCTGTGAAAGGGAGTTTAACGCATGTGTGTAAAGAATCGTCCCATATTAGCCTGTGCAGTCCACACAGGCTAATCAGGGACAACACATTCCGCCTTAACTGTTTTTTTTAAATAAAAGACTGTCTTTAAACGAAAAATATCATAATAGCGGAAAGTGTCGTCCATGATTAGTCTGTGCGGACTGCACAGGCTAATCTGGGATGACACTTAACGCACATGCATTTAACATGCTCAAATATATTCACCTCGCTGCAGGTGGAAAAGCTGCAGTCGAACCTGAGTCAGGCGCTTTCCGTGAACCACATCAAGGACAACCTGATCATCAACCTCCAGAACCAGCTCAAGGCGGCCCTAGCCAGCGCGCCAGCCTCTCTGCCTGCTCCCGGAACGTAAGATCACATCATCATTATATACGTATTGTATATAATAATAACCATATATGGGCGGCCCTAGCTAGCGCGGATGCCCCTGCGCCCGCTCTCTGAACGTAAGATGACGTCGTCAGAATATGCCTTATGGATTAATTATAGCCAGCTTAAGAACGACATCACCAACTTCATCTGTCATTATGTCATCGTCCTCATTATAACATCATGAACATTACTGCATGAGCATTCACGTCATGTACTAGCCAAGAGAAAAACCCAAAGTTTTACTGTAATGATAACATATGTGATAATATCTCGTACACTATGATTGAAGGTGCGTATCTGCACTCGGTATGCAGAGCGGTGCAATCCCCAACGCAGCCCTTTCGGCAAGTGCCTACCAGCCGGGGTATGGACCGGAAAAGTCCCGCTTGAATGACGGTACCGGCTGGTTCACACCGGAACGGGCAACCAGTCAGGACTTCCTGCAGATCGACACTGGTTCCCAGCACTATATCACTAAAGTTGCTACTCAGGTATGTTCATACTTTTCATTCGGTATATTGCGTTATAACTGAATCATCATTTTCTTTAAGTAATATATCGGTACTCGACGATGCAATTACGTTAAGGTATTTTACAAATAGACGAGTATCTGACGGATTGAGGATTCCGCTTTTGAATTTAATTCATAATGGATTGTTTTATTCACAGAAAACTTTATGGAACTTGATTCATATTGGGGTTTTTTATTCATCGCGTAATGAACATTCATGCGCGTGTAAACAACACGAAAACGATATAACAAAACAAGCACTGTCTGCAATTTAAAAAAAAAGTATCGTTGTTTCGGGTTGGGATAAATTTCGTTCTTTATTTGCAAAGTGATTGTTTTTTACAGGGCGGTATTTGCTGTGACGTCATGGTGACCAACTACACACTCTCGTACTCCAATGACGGAGTGCACTGGAAAGAGTACACAAAAGATTGCGTGAAGCAGGTAAGATTACATCACCCTTGTGAAAGACTATGTCTGAAATGCATCGATTTAAATTCCCAGTTTCTATGATACATGTACATTAGGACTGCATTGTTTGTACATTAAGGATTTCAACATTGTTTAAGAAATCTCTCATTTACAATACATAATATGCTTTCACGGTACATCATCCGTGGCGGCCCTTTATTATTGGCTTCAGAATAATAAAAAATATGGGTAAATATTTTGAACATTTCTTCCAAACGCATTCAGTTGATAAATTGCTGCCATTTTGTACTCTTTACAGTTTTACGCAAAATAAACAGTATTTGTGGTAACATATATCGGCTTAACAGAAATGAAAATCAAAAGCAACAGTTCTGTTTTAAAAAAATCCGATGCGGGAAAAACGGACCATGCGGGCGCAATACTTGTTCAGGTAACGAATTTAAGGTGCGGTAAATCAGATGAACATTTGGCTTATTTGTTGTGGCCTTATTGCAAATAATAGTTACACGTCTGTATTTTATATTATCCAGCATCTGGTTGGCAACTCGGACCAAAGCACGGTGGTGGAGCACACTCTCGATACACCAATCATTGCGCGGTACATTCGATTCAACGTCGTGGACTACAGAAAGCCGGGCGCCTCGAATTACGTGGGCATGCGCGTGGAACTGTACGGATGTGCAAAAAACTAGGGGACGTCCGGAGTTTACACGGCATTGTGCGGTCGTCAGCAAATTATTTACTTGTAATTTTACATTTATTTGGACACGACAACCGGAAGACTTATAAAATGGCACTGTTCAATTAAATTTGATTTAAATGACAATTATTATTTTTTTTGCGACAGAAAGACAATCACATAATTGCGGTTATTGGTTTCAACAACTCTGTAAAAATATACAATAAAGACGTTTTTTTGTGGTTCTCTCCATAGTTTGTTTTGCAATAAATATATGCATGGTAGACTCTGCGTATTAAATCCTTAAATAAGCTGATATCCCTTTCGTGTGTGTATACATAATACAGTATTTTCAATCAACGACAAATCTGGCACCGTTCTAAATACCAACAGCAACCGATTCAGTGCTCGTGAGTTGTCGGAAACGCTCGTGAGTTGTCGGGAACGACGAACTTCCGTGTGGTTTGTAACAAAGTCAACTTCATACGACCATAGATGTGTTAATAAACGTGTTGATTATAATGTCTTTGACACTACCGAAAGTCAACACGGATTGTTGTAGACAGGTGTGTGTTGGAAGAGTATTCGAAATAGAAGTAGTCCGAAAAAACATAATTCATTATAATCATCAGATCAGACAAAGACTGCCAAACTACGAATCGTTAAAGACAATTACCGGTAAAAAGTGTTTAGCAGAACATTCAATACCGGTTTGAACACTTGCACAATTAGTCTTGATCGCAGACGTTTGTTCGTTCCAAAGTCGAATTGGCCACTTGAATGAATTTGTCATGCGTTTTTGAGTGTAGTACGGATTGAGAATTAGTTGTTTTTAGTATTGGAGAGATGAAGATGACAAAAGCAGACCCGGTTTATTATAACACGCCGTAGGCGGAGGTATATTGTTTTGGCGTTGTCCGTCCGTGCTTTCGTCCAGAACACTTTTGTGTCGGAGCCATATCTCGGAACTTCTTTGGCCGATTTCATTTAAACTTCGTACGAGTTTATTAATCGATAAAAGCATGATGTACCGCCGCAATCCCTTTGCAAATAACGGAGGTATGGCTCCTTTTGACTTGAAAATAATCACACTTTTGTGTCTTGAGTCGCATCTTGCAACTGCTTGGACAGATTTCATTGTAACTTGGTATGACTGTATATATGGGTAAGAGGATGATGATGCACGTCAAATTGCGATGCGATTTGTCAATAACGAAGTTATAGCCAGTTTTGACTTGAAAATTTTCTTTTATATAGTTTGCTTAAATGTCTTGAGCTTTATCTTCAATGACATAAGAGCAGGCATAAAACTTACTACAGTTTTTCTTTATCATCTGAGGCTGCAAGACCCATAACCCTAGAGGCAAGGTCGAGTTCACACATGGAGGTCAAAGATCACAAATTTTATGAATTATTAATAATTTAGCCATTATTTCATAAATCATAATGCATCAAGGTTTTCTGTAATAACTTTGAGCAACTTTCTTCCGTTTTTCTGGCTGTATGACAAAACCGCTGCATTTAATGTACATCAAACATACTTTTTCCAGACAAATAGTTGTCGAGGTTAGACATTGAACCATTCTTGTATGCTGGTGTCGCGATGGCACAATCCCAACCATCTGGACACAGCCAGTGTCTATTGACCTTTGAAGTAACATCGTTTTACAATACTAAATCACATTATTGAAACATTCATCTGTATTTATTTGCTTAACAATCACAAACGACTAGCAACTATTAGCAAACAATAATATAACAATAATTGAAGTTACAGAAAAACTGTTGTAATGCGCAAACATATTAATAGAATATTACATATACGTATATGTTGAAATGATGTCTGTATTTGTTATGTAATAGTCACTTTTTATGTTTTATCTGAGCGTACCAATCAATCTAGAAAAGCGGAGGACGTTTAAAAGGCACTTGTTCAGTGATTTTCATATTTTTGAAATGTAATGCATTCACTAACACACATACAGTAAAGCTCACGCAAAACCAACAAATTCTGCGATCCGCGGAGTTTGGCGACATCTGGTCGCCGAGTCTGTTCACCGAAACACTCTACATCTCACCTCCGCGGAAAATGGGTGATATGACGCCGAATCACTCTGCGAACAATCGTATTAACTATAATTTACCTTGGATTGGAACTGATTCTGAGTTTCGCATCTAAATGTTTATTAAATGTACCTTACTACGTTCCGAAACAGTACACTACACATTACACTGCACATGTTCGTTATTAGTTTTTTCATCATTTATCCAAGTTATGTGAACTCATTCTTTGTTAATACATGCAGTTGGAAACAAGAGATGTGTTTGTCAGAAACACAATGCCCCCTTCTGCGCCGCTATTTTACCTTTGACCTTGAAGGATGACCTTGACCTTTCACCACTCAAGATGTGCACCTCCGTGAGATACACATGCATGCCAAATATCAAGCTCCTACATGTATCTTCAATATTGCAAAAGTTATGACCAACAGACAGACAGACAGACAGACAGACAGACAGACAGACAGACAGACAGACAGACAGACAGACAGACAGACAGACAGACAGACAGACAGACAGACAGACAGACAGACAGACAGACAGACAGACAGACAGACAGACAGACAGACAGACAGACAGACAGACAGACAGACAGACAGACAGACAGACAGACAGACAGACAGACAGACAGACAGACAGACAGACAGACAGACAGACAGACAGACAGACAGACAGACAGACAGACAGACAGACAGACAGACAGACAGACAGACAGACAGACAGACAGACAGACAGACAGACAGACAGACAGACAGACAGACAGACAGACAGACAGACAGACAGACAGACAGACAGACAGACAGACAGACAGACAGACAGACAGACAGACAGACAGACAGACAGACAGACAGACAGACAGACAGACAGACAGACAGACAGACAGACAGACAGACAGACAGACAGACAGACAGACAGACAGACAGACAGACAGACAGACAGACAGACAGACAGACAGACAGACAGACAGACAGACAGACAGACAGACAGACAGACAGACAGACAGACAGACAGACAGACAGACAGACAGACAGACAGACAGACAGACAGACAGACAGACAGACAGACAGACAGACAGACAGACAGACAGACAGACAGACAGACAGACAGACAGACAGACAGACAGACAGACAGACAGACAGACAGACAGACAGACAGACAGACAGACAGACAGACAGACAGACAGACAGACAGACAGACAGACAGACAGACAGACAGACAGACAGACAGACAGACAGACAGACAGACAGACAGACAGACAGACAGACAGACAGACAGACAGACAGACAGACAGACAGACAGACAGACAGACAGACAGACAGACAGACAGACAGACAGACAGACAGACAGACAGACAGACAGACAGACAGACAGACAGACAGACAGACAGACAGACAGACAGACAGACAGACAGACAGACAGACAGACAGACAGACAGACAGACAGACAGACAGACAGACAGACAGACAGACAGACAGACAGACAGACAGACAGACAGACAGACAGACAGACAGACAGACAGACAGACAGACAGACAGACAGACAGACAGACAGACAGACAGACAGACAGACAGACAGACAGACAGACAGACAGACAGACAGACAGACAGACAGACAGACAGACAGACAGACAGACAGACAGACAGACAGACAGACAGACAGACAGACAGACAGACAGACAGACAGACAGACAGACAGACAGACAGACAGACAGACAGACAGACAGACAGACAGACAGACAGACAGACAGACAGACAGACAGACAGACAGACAGACAGACAGACAGACAGACAGACAGACAGACAGACAGACAGACAGACAGACAGACAGACAGACAGACAGACAGACAGACAGACAGACAGACAGACAGACAGACAGACAGACAGACAGACAGACAGACAGACAGACAGACAGACAGACAGACAGACAGACAGACAGACAGACAGACAGACAGACAGACAGACAGACAGACAGACAGACAGACAGACAGACAGACAGACAGACAGACAGACAGACAGACAGACAGACAGACAGACAGACAGACAGACAGACAGACAGACAGACAGACAGACAGACAGACAGACAGACAGACAGACAGACAGACAGACAGACAGACAGACAGACAGACAGACAGACAGACAGACAGACAGACAGACAGACAGACAGACAGACAGACAGACAGACAGACAGACAGACAGACAGACAGACAGACAGACAGACAGACAGACAGACAGACAGACAGACAGACAGACAGACAGACAGACAGACAGACAGACAGACAGACAGACAGACAGACAGACAGACAGACAGACAGACAGACAGACAGACAGACAGACAGACAGACAGACAGACAGACAGACAGACAGACAGACAGACAGACAGACAGACAGACAGACAGACAGACAGACAGACAGACAGACAGACAGACAGACAGACAGACAGACAGACAGACAGACAGACAGACAGACAGACAGACAGACAGACAGACAGACAGACAGACAGACAGACAGACAGACAGACAGACAGACAGACAGACAGACAGACAGACAGACAGACAGACAGACAGACAGACAGACAGACAGACAGACAGACAGACAGACAGACAGACAGACAGACAGACAGACAGACAGACAGACAGACAGACAGACAGACAGACAGACAGACAGACAGACAGACAGACAGACAGACAGACAGACAGACAGACAGACAGACAGACAGACAGACAGACAGACAGACAGACAGACAGACAGACAGACAGACAGACAGACAGACAGACAGACAGACAGACAGACAGACAGACAGACAGACAGACAGACAGACAGACAGACAGACAGACAGACAGACAGACAGACAGACAGACAGACAGACAGACAGACAGACAGACAGACAGACAGACAGACAGACAGACAGACAGACAGACAGACAGACAGACAGACAGACAGACAGACAGACAGACAGACAGACAGACAGACAGACAGACAGACAGACAGACAGACAGACAGACAGACAGACAGACAGACAGACAGACAGACAGACAGACAGACAGACAGACAGACAGACAGACAGACAGACAGACAGACAGACAGACAGACAGACAGACAGACAGACAGACAGACAGACAGACAGACAGACAGACAGACAGACAGACAGACAGACAGACAGACAGACAGACAGACAGACAGACAGACAGACAGACAGACAGACAGACAGACAGACAGACAGACAGACAGACAGACAGACAGACAGACAGACAGACAGACAGACAGACAGACAGACAGACAGACAGACAGACAGACAGACAGACAGACAGACAGACAGACAGACAGACAGACAGACAGACAGACAGACAGACAGACAGACAGACAGACAGACAGACAGACAGACAGACAGACAGACAGACAGACAGACAGACAGACAGACAGACAGACAGACAGACAGACAGACAGACAGACAGACAGACAGACAGACAGACAGACAGACAGACAGACAGACAGACAGACAGACAGACAGACAGACAGACAGACAGACAGACAGACAGACAGACAGACAGACAGACAGACAGACAGACAGACAGACAGACAGACAGACAGACAGACAGACAGACAGACAGACAGACAGACAGACAGACAGACAGACAGACAGACAGACAGACAGACAGACAGACAGACAGACAGACAGACAGACAGACAGACAGACAGACAGACAGACAGACAGACAGACAGACAGACAGACAGACAGACAGACAGACAGACAGACAGACAGACAGACAGACAGACAGACAGACAGACAGACAGACAGACAGACAGACAGACAGACAGACAGACAGACAGACAGACAGACAGACAGACAGACAGACAGACAGACAGACAGACAGACAGACAGACAGACAGACAGACAGACAGACAGACAGACAGACAGACAGACAGACAGACAGACAGACAGACAGACAGACAGACAGACAGACAGACAGACAGACAGACAGACAGACAGACAGACAGACAGACAGACAGACAGACAGACAGACAGACAGACAGACAGACAGACAGACAGACAGACAGACAGACAGACAGACAGACAGACAGACAGACAGACAGACAGACAGACAGACAGACAGACAGACAGACAGACAGACAGACAGACAGACAGACAGACAGACAGACAGACAGACAGACAGACAGACAGACAGACAGACAGACAGACAGACAGACAGACAGACAGACAGACAGACAGACAGACAGACAGACAGACAGACAGACAGACAGACAGACAGACAGACAGACAGACAGACNCAGAACAGAACAGAACAGAACATATGTTTTATTTTGACTTGCACAATGTACATCGTCAGTATAACAAAACAAACAAATCATGATTAAGATTCATGTCACGTTAATCATACCGTACATAATTTTAGTACAATAAAGTACATTACTTCATATAATATATTATTTCAGCACATACGGTATGTAGTAAACTACATACGGTATACCTGGTCTTTACTATATTTTTTTTTATAAAATTTGAATATTTTAATCAAATAAATTGTGTTAGTTCAGAATTTTTAAGTTTCTTTATTTAAGAGGATGAAGAGGATTTAACAATGTGTTTCTTTTATTTAATGCGTATTTAATAAAAAAGAGAAATTTTAATTAATTTGGTCTTGTTATCAATGCCCAACATTTCCAAAAATTTAAACATCGATGGGCGTTGGTAATAGTACTTTGGTACATATTTTTTTGCGAATCTCATCTAAGAATGGACATACAAGCATGAAATGATATTCATCTTCAATATCTTGTGAATTACAAAATAAACAATAACGCTGGTCCCTATCAATTCTATTTCTACCACATCTACCCGTTTGTATTCTAAGTGGGTGAACCGATAGTCTTAGTCTACAAAAAACATTCTAAGGCTGCTTGGTAGTAAATCTAGGTATGATTTCGTAATTGAAAATGTTTTTTACGAGGTCATTATTAGTAAGAACATGGTTTGTCAGCATGCACTGGGACCATTCCTGAATGAAATTGTCTATGACACGTTGCTTGAAAATGCTGATAAAAGATTTAAAATCGACATTGTCAGCATCTTCAAAGATAAGAGAAACCATAATTATTCAGCAATAACTTTACATTAGAAACCCAATTTGTAAAAACAATTGTTACAATCTTCCTTGGCTTGCTCATAAATATTTTTAATAATAATATATACCACAGGTGGCAGACGAATAGTTTGTTACCTAACACAATTTATTATGTCAGTGTTTTGTCTTCTATGTAGTAATAAGATAAAACAGATTATCATAAACTTTATCTTGCTTAGATGCTAGCCAATTAAATCACACGCATGTAATGCCTCTATATTTTTTTATATTGTTCAAGTGTTTAGCGGGTAAATTAAAGGTTCATAATTTGTTGTCGTTTTTAACTTGAATTTATTCTTCGAACAAGAAATAATACAACTGATTTATACATTTGCTTTATTTCGTTAAAATATTGAATTTGTCGGTCTTTACTCTTGAGCATCTTTACGCAGATACTTTTTTTTTTAAATATAAAATAGACAATATTGCCACTAAACATGGTATCGTAAAATCATTGATAATGAGTTTATATGATTATTTCGGAGTTTCTAAACAATTTATTGACTTGTCTGTGTGTGAAGTTTTAAATTATAGTAAATTATTGTAAAATTTACGTAAGAAGAATGTCAAAACAAGTAAGAAACGAATGTCCGCCTTATCAAAATAAGCGTAATTTTTACTTTTTGTTTCCATTATGTTGGCTTTGTGAGAATAAATTCGTAGAATTACTGTATTCCAATTGAATTCAATTTTCAGTTAACCATAAAACACATAGTGGAATAACGGCGATCCATTAAAATCTATTTTGATTGTAATGGATCGCCGTTATTCTACTATTTGCTATATGGTTTATTTTGATAAAGATGTTATTGTCATTGTGGCTATGGTAGCTAAAGCTTAAATGGTTTCCCTTTTACACATCAAGAAATGATGTTAAATTACATCACTTTTGTCTTAAGATACTTTATTAATAATAAATTATAATTATTATTATTCAGATTGAGATCGGAAAGGACTACGAAGTTCAGCGTGGGAGGGCAAATCAACTTGCGCGAGCCACTGTAAAAGCAAAGGGGCCGAAGACAGACATACAGAAGCTTCTTCAGGAGCAGAAAGCCACGACAGCCATGACGAAAAATAGGACGACAGCGCCAACGAAAAAGCGGAAGGCGGAGGGCACGGAGACAATAAACGTTACAAAGAAAAGGGCCGTTGTCAAAGCGATAGGGTCTCCACCAAGAGACCAGCCAGCCATCAAAAGCCAAGCCACAACTGGACAACTAGACGCCAGATCCATTATCGGACCATACACCACTACAACACCAGGACACATAGACGCCAGTGCCATCATCGAACCATACGCCACTACAACACCACAACATCTAGACGCCAATGCCACCATGGAACCAGGTTTCGACAGAACCAGCCGTACACAAATCTTCACCTGTCTGAACCGCATGGAGGAGATGATGAGGCACCAACTAGGGTTGCTAGAGTCCGTTGACCGCACAGTAGTCACCTTCGGTAAGCGCCTCACTGCCATGGAGGGTCGCATGGAACGCCTGGAGATCACGATCATCCAGCAGAGCCTGCAGAGACGTGAGCCGCAGGCTCCCATCAGCAATATTAGTTTTTAGAGGAGTCTTAAAAAACAAAAAAATATTGTCTTTAATGGGATTCGAACCTTGGGCATTTGGAAACAAAATTTAATGTGCTATGACTGGACAATTCAGGGTTTTATTTATAACTGCATATATAATACTAAATAGGCTTTGTGAGTAATAGCCTTTAAAAAAAGGCTAACACACCCTATATTATTATACAAATTATTAAAAAAGTTTATCCATTCACAAACACTTTCTTTAAATTGCCTAGTCAGGAGTGTTATTTTGCTTGCTTGAATGTATTGTTTACATTTTTTGTAAATCGAGATATACATGTTCTAATATTAACTGATTAATTTCTCTTCATCAAATGTTTTTTATACCGTTTTGACAACTGTACTATGTTCATGTTTTTCATCCTCCAATTTTTCTGAACAAGTTAATAATTAAATTCAATTTATTCATCATATGTAATGTTAATCTAGCAAAACTCAAATATTATAGTTGCATATTTTGTAATTTGTAAAAGAAAATCTAATTTGTGTACAATTAAAAAGTTAAATTTACATTTAACAATGTTTATTAATATTAAATTAACAATTTTATGTTGTACAACTTAACTTAATGTATGTATGATAATCCTTACACGATAAATATGATACTTTGCTGTACATATTTGTTCACACTTTGACAATGATATGTAAAACTTTTTGTGTATGACAAAAAACTGTAAAGTTTATCAATACAACATTCTGTCTGTCTTTAAAATCTAAGACGTTTTTTGTTTTAATTATTCTGCCACACCGTTAACAAGTCCCTTTCATTATATTACCATAGCCAAGCATAATTGCACAAATATTGTACAATAGGATGTGCACTTTTTTATAATCTCATACTAGATACATTTAAAAACAAGAGATGTGTTAGTCAGAAACACAATACCCCCTACTGCGCCGATTTGTTTGACCTTTGACCTTGAAGGATGACCTTGACCTTTCACCACTCAAAATGTGCAGCTCCATGAGATACACATGCATGCCAAATTTCAAGATGCTATGATCAATATTGCAAAAAAATGTTCTGTTAATTGAATTGACACACCGATATTTCTGTTTTATAGAAATGTTAAAAAGATAACATAAAAAGGTGATAAAATGTCCATATCAATGCACGAAAGTGTCAAATCATTTATGATTCAGCAGCAAGTATTGCCAACGAACGCATACATCATCATCAACTGTTTGATATGTTAATACATGTATGAGCAACATGAAAATTTATTGCATACAATCGCTGCTGTATAATAAGGTTACTTGATATGAACTGTGGATACTGTGGATTTCGTTGAAATAACATTGCCTGGATTCGTAATCTGGCAAAGTTCAGCATTGTCGTTGGATCTAAAATGTGTGGATATTTAACCCATTTATGCCTAGTGGACTCTCCTATCGTTCTAAATTGGATCAATTTATTTCCAAAATTAGGGATGTCTAGTACATTTATTTCTATATTTAGAATATTTTTTACAGAAATTCCTTTAAGCAAACAGCGCAGACCCTGATGAGACGCCCCATCATGCGGCGTCTTATCTGGGTCTACACTGTTTGCAAAGGCCTTTTCTAGACGCTAGGCATAAATTGGTTTAAAATAATATTGGTTTCACAGTACAAGACACTCAACATTCCGTAGAAAGAAAACTAAATATAGAAATATTTTAACTTGTAGATAATGTGGATGCATTAAAACGGGGTTAAATGCATGTGCGTAAAGTGTCGTCCTGGATAAGCCTGTGCAATCCGCACAGGCTAATCAGGAATGACACTTTCTGCCTTAACTAGATGTTTGTCAAGAAGTTTTTCTTTAAACGAAACATGCTATAAAAATAGAAAGTGTCGTCCCTGATTAGCCTGTGCAGACTGCACAGGCTTAACTGAAATAACACTTTACGCACATGCATTTAAACCCCTTTTTCTCAGAGCGCGACTCAAATGGGTTCACAGCAGTGTACAACAAAGTAGATTATGCATATTAATTTCGATTTCTTCTAATATATTGTAGGATACAAAATGTTCATATACTTTGCCAACCAAATGTAACTGTATTCACAAGTGATACAGTTCAGAGCTCCAGATAAGGGCCGTACAGCCGTAAAAACGCCTTTTTTCATGAAGATTTACGCATTTATTTTTATAAACTGGACGTACAATTACGACTTTAATATCCATTTACGCATTTACGAACAAAATCTGGCCGTACCGATTCGTCTGCGTCAGCGCGGCGTGATTTGTTGGTCTCTAACCTAACGGCTTTTTTCGTTAATTTAAATTACCGAAAAGTTGTAGACTGGGTTCATATATTATTGTCTATTCTGTCGCGTGATTTCCTGTAACTAGTAGATACGTCAAAAACAATATGTCTGCGCGCAATGGAATGCCGGCTTAACCGAAAGCGGTTCAGAACAACACTTTGTTGTCAAATAATGACTACATACGGTGTCGTCTAACCATCCTGACATTAAATCTGTAAACCCAGAAAAAGACATTGTCGCCCCGATATTAAACGATTTGATTGCATCGGTGGCTTAAAACGTTAGAAAACACGATGGGAAACGGATGAGACAGTGAAATAAGTGTTCATTTACTTAGCTTACTAGTTGGCTTGTGTTTTCTTGTCAAGAAAAATGAAGAAATAGTATTAGTCATGAGTTTTAATGTGTAGTTGGGTTTGCATCATAATTCAGAATGGAAAACCTAATACAGTAACTGTTTAAGAACTACATATATTAATTATAATTGCTGCAAATGTTTCTGTAAAGTCAGTTATACACCCTTCAATATCCAAGAACACGGGTAGTACAGTACTACCTGTATTTTTGGATATGGTAGTACAGGTACTAATTGATTTTAAGCATTACTCCTTTTCTTTCTGTCAGTGGCAGTACCGTTACTAATTTCACAAATCCTTATCTGGAGCTCTGGGCTCCATAATAGCCACATTTATTGGCAAATCTTCATGAAACTTGGTCAGAACATTTGTCCCAATAAAATCTTAGCAGGGATTGAAACTGGGTCATATGAGCTCAAAAACTAGGTCACTAGGTCAAATATAAA
>VMBQ01001369.1:166196-193668 GCA_007657795.1 Dreissena rostriformis
GATTTTGGATTGGATGGTTGGACAGTCTTCCAAAAATAAAAAATAAATAAAAAATTGTGTTATTGTTTTTAACCATGTTTACAAAAAATATGGGAGGTTGGGGGGAGGGGGTTGAGAGGGGGGTATAGTGTAGGGTGTGGTCATTTATTAGATGATCATTCAAAAATAAGAAGAAAATGGGGAAAAAAATGGGGGGGGGATTCTGGGGTGGGGCTTCGGGGATGGTTTGGGTGGAGTCTATTGTGTATGAAGTTATGGCAATTTTAGCAAAATTGAATACTTTGACCTGGACAGTCAAGGTCATTCAAAGGTCAAGGTCAAATTCAACTTGCCAGGTACAGTACCCTCATAATAGAAAGAAAGTATTTGAAGTTTGAAAGCAATAGCCTTGATACTTAAGAAGTTAAGTGGATCTAAACACAAAATTTAACCAAATATTCAAAGTTACAAAGTCATACAAGTGATGTGTTTGTGAAACACTATGTCCCCTCTAAGGGCCATAATTCTGTCAAAATGCCAGTCAGGTTACATAACTTTGCCTGCACAGTCCCCTTACGATAGTCAGCAAGTGTTCCAAGTCTGAAAGCAATAGCTATGATACTTTAGGAGTAAATTGGACCAAAACACAAAACTCAACCAAATTTTCAATTTTCTCAGTATAAAAATGGCCATAATTCTGTCAAAATGCAAGTCAGAGTTACATAACTTTGCCTGCACAGTCCCCTTATGATAGTTAGTAAGTTTTGGAAGTATGAAAGCAATAGCAACCAAATTTTCAATTTTCTAAGTATAAAAGGGGCCATAATTCTGTCAAAATGTCAGTCAGAGTTACATTACTTTGCCTGCACAGTCCCTTTATGAAAGTCAGTAAGTGTTGCAAGTATGAGAACAATAGCTTTGATACTTTAGGAATAAAGTGGACCTAAACACAAAACTTAACCAAATTTTAAAAGTATAAAAAGGGCACATAATTCCATCAAAATGCCAGCCAGAGTTATTTAACTTTGCCTGCCCAGTCCCCTCATGATAGAAATAAGTAGGTGTACCAAGTTTGAATGCAATAGCTTTGATACTTTATGAGAAAAGTGGACCTAAACACAAAACTTAACCGGACGCAGACGCCGATGCCGATGCTCAGGTGATGACAATAGCTCATATTTTTTTTTTCAAAAGATAGATGAGCTAAAAATGAAGTCTTTAAAATTTAAATCTAGTAAGAAAGGTTTTTAATTCAATATGATTTTGTAAGGGACTAAAAATGTTTTGTTTACATTCGCTTGTAAATGATGAACCCAGGATGTATCAGCAAATTTGTCATAAAATATTTTGTATTATTTAAAAAGGTTTTTAAACAAAAACTCTGAATTTCGTCTGAGAAATACTCCCTGACCAGCAAGGGACTACAAACCTGTCAAAGTGCGTATCTAAGTGGTAAATCAAAGTGCGTATCTAAGTGGTAAATCAAAGTGCGTATCTGAGTGGTAAATCAAAGTGCGTATCTGAGTGGTAAATCAAAGTGCATATCTGAGTGAAAAATCAAAGTGCATATCTGAGTGAAAAATCAAAGTGCATATCTGAGTGGAAAATCAAAGTGCGTATCTGAGTGGAAAATGGTTAAAGAGTGTTACCTCATTAAGGAAGCAGAGCTGTCTCTGTACAACCTCTGACAACATCTCCAGTATCAGGGGTACCACATCCTCATTGTTGTGGTACAAGTCTGTGGAGTGAAGCATTAACATCAGCCTCTCAAGTTTACTATTGTTCACGATAAGTAGATGAGCCTCATGAGCCCAGGGAAAACTGGGTGTAATACATATGCCTAAATTGTCGTTCCAGATTAGACTAGGCTAATCAGGGATGACATTTTCTGCCTAAACTGAATTTTTCGCTTTGAAGAGATTTTTTCCAAACAAAAAATACCATTAAAGTGGAAAGAGCTTTCCCTGACTAGCCTGTGCAGACTGCACAGGCTAATCTTGGATGATAATCTGCGCACATGCATTAACCCTTTGAGCGCTGGAACCGGATTTTGAAGGCCTTTGCAAACAGTTTGGATCCAGATGAGACGCCACAGAACGTGGCGTCTCATCAGGATCCAAACTGTTTGCTATTCTGATAGTGGTCTTTGAAAAAAAGCGAAGAAAATGCAAATTTTAGAAATTCAGCAGACGACATTTTACCAGACGACAAATTTCCCAGCATGCAAAGGGTTAAGCTAGTTTTTTCCCCAGAGCGAGGCTCATATAAGTAATCAACAATTTACATACAAGAAAAAATGAAGGGAAAGATCAAGAGGCATCGTGCGTGATACATTTTCCTGTATGGAGAACACATGAAAATTGTACTACAGTAAAGCCGTTAACCCTTTGCATGCTGGGATATTTGTCGTCTGCTAAAATGTTGTCTGCTGAATTTCTAAAATTAGCATTTTCTTCATTTTTTCTTCAAAGAATACTATCAGAATAGCAAACAGTTTGGATCCTGATGAGACGCCACGCTCTGTGGCGTCTCATCTGGATCCAAACTGTTTGCAAAAGGCCTTCAAAATCCGGTTCCAGCGCTCAAAGGGTTAAAGAATTACACTATTACAAATCCCTTGTTTTACAAAAAATGATGATGCCATTTGTGACTTGTAACCACACATAGGGAAAAGTCTGACAAACATTGTTGACAGTTAACAAATGTGTTTACAAGACATTTTGGAAAAACAATGAATGTCAAGCTTTCCAAACAGCTAAACATATTTTTACTCAAATACTGTCAAAATGTCAATAACAGAAGATTTGGCCTGCCTGCCTTGCCGATGCTAATGTCTTACCAGCAGTTTTTTTTTTTACCTATTTGTCCTTGACTTAACTGTCACTGCAAATTATAATTATTTATCCGACAATTCCAACCCACTAACCACATGTCTGGTCAGACCGATTTTTTTCAAGTTTTACAAAATTCATAATATCACTTTGAGTTTCCATGAAACAATTGTGTCGTGTTCTGAGAAAACTGGCCAACATGCATGTGCGTAAAGTGTCATCCCAGATTAGCCTGTGAAGTCCGCACAGGCTAATCAGGGACGATACTTTCCTCCTAAACTGGATTTTCGCTAAGAAGAGACATCATATAAACGAAAAATTTCATAAAAGCGGAAATTTTCGTCCCTGATTAGCCTGTGCGGACTGCACAGGCTAATCTGGGATGACAATTTACGCACATGCATTATGCCCAGTTTTCTCAGAACACGAAAAAATTAAGGCTGTTATCCCCAGTCCAGTTGTTCAAAGCATAAACCAATAGTTAATGATTAAATATAGTTATTTTCTTTCCAAGCATTAACCATTATTTAATGATTAAATATAGTTATTTTCTTTCCAAGCATTTACCATTAGTTAATGAATAAACAAGGTTAATTTGATGTCAAAGTATAAACAAAGTATTAACTACAAAGCAGCAAAGTTTATGCCAGTTAAGAAAGAGACATTTTTCTCCAAACATTATGGTAACCAACGTTTATTTTACCATGGGTTAAAATTTTGATTTACCAGGTCCTGATATCAAACCCTCAAGCTGAGTCTTGCTCTGTGAAAAGGGGGTTTAATTCATGTGCGTAAAGTGTGGTCCAAGATTAGCCTGTGCCATCAGCACAGGCTTATCAGGGACAACACTTTACGCCTAAACTGGATTTTTGTCAAGAAGCAGTCTTCTTAAAACGAAAAAAACAATAAAAGCTGAAAGTGTTGTCACTCATTAGCCTGTGCACACTGCACAGGCTAATCTGGGATAATACTTTACGCACTTGCATTAAACCCCCTTTTCTCAGAGCGCGTCTCATTTGTGATCTGTCAGCACTTACCGAGCAAACTGACGCTGTGTAGCATCAAGGGCAGCAGGAAGTCAAAGATCTTGTCAATGTTGGTGACCCTTGACCCCTTGGCGACCCCGCACAGGCTCTCCAGGAGCTTGATTATCTCCTCCTTGGTCTCCGGGGACTGGCAGCTCTCTGTAAAGTGGGGGGACCTGATGTGCAGGTAAAATCTGATCTCAAGGCGCTTCAGTACCTGGGAGAGATGGGCATTTAATGATAATTAGAGTACACTTGGTAATGGAAAAAGTATAATTGATTCCCTCTCTTGGAAAACTGGGCCTAATGCATGTGAGTAAAGTATTGTCCCAGATAAGCCTGCGCAGTCCTCACAGGCAAATCTAGGAAGAATCTTTCCCCTTTTATGGAATTTTGCGTTTAAAGGAAGTCTTTTCTAAACAAAAATCCAGTCTATGCAGAAAGTGTCATCCCTGAAAAGCCTTTATGGACTGCACAGGCTTATCAGGGACGATACTTCACACACCTGTATTAAGACTAGTTTTCCCAGAGGAGAGCTCAATTACACTTGTCCTTAGGCCACTTGTGAATATATTTTTATTAACAATCACCTAACCTAACAAAAATCCTATATATGTATGAAATGATGGTTGTAGTCAAATCAATATTTTAAACATGTTTCCTTGAAACAAGCCAGTTGTTGTTGAATCATTATTTAACCAAGTATCTTTGCAACAAGCAAATCACAATCATTACCCCATGTATAAATTAAAAATTAAACACAAGAATATAAAACCTTATGTACGTACCAGCTGCCAGTACTCTGCAGCATTGTTCTCCGCAATTCCCGTCCCCGCGAGCACAAGGGCCTTGTACACGAGGCGCAGTGCCGACGCCGGCAGCAGACAGAACGGGGCCCGGTTGTCGGCTACCTGCCTCACCAGCTCCCACATGGTGGGGCACTTCATGATAAATACAGCCCTGAAATGTAAGTACATCACAGGTTGAGCTTGATTGTTTTCAATTGTATGCAATCTCAAAAGCACTGGTAGTAAATATTACACAGACATAAACACAGGTCGGCAAAGATTTCAAATGTGGTATTTTGTGTTTTCACATTGAATTATAACTACTAAAAATGTCAATAAATACCCCAAGGCCGAATTCAATAATTGATCTGTTGCAAAAAAAAACAACAGATCCCTCTCTCTTTCTGTTTTTTAAGGTTGTTGTTCAAGGATTTCCAGTGAAATTATTAGATTATACAGCCATGTGCTTCTATTACCGGTAATCATTAAAGGCAACTTAGCTTAGTTCAATGCAATCCTTGATTGACAATTCCCCTGCCCTACTTGAATTATAGGTAGGGGGAGAACGGCCGTAGGAATAATTTCATGACCAATTGCAACACACTTGAAGTGGTCTAGCTGGGGCTCAAAACCAGAATACATTTTGTAATAGTCTCAAATGTGGCGTGTTCTGACAAAACTGGGCAAACTGCTTGTGCGTAAATTGTCATCCCAGATAAGCCTGTGCAGTCCGCACAGGCTAATCAGGGACAGGCTAATCTGGGATGACACTTTACGCACAAGCATTTTGCCCAGTTTTCTCAGAACACGCCACAAATACGTAAAATTGAAATGTCAAATGCCTGTACAAATCTGCAGCAGGTTGATTAGGGAAATTATTTGAGCCACGCTCTAGGAAAACAGAACTTAATGCATGTGCGTAAAGTTAAGTCCCAGATTAATGAGGGACGACACTTTCTGCTTTTATGGTATTTTTTGTTTTAAGTATTTTCTTAGCAAAAATCCAGTTTAGGGGGAAAGCGTCATCCCTGATTAGCCTGTGCGGACTGCACAGTCTTATCTTCAACAACACTTCATGCAAATTCATTAAGCCCCATTTTCCCAGAATGCGGCACATCTTAGATGTATAGAAATGGACAATCTGCACTTGCTAATCTGGTCCTGTTGTCCATGGCGACCAGAAGCTGCAGGATGTCTAGGAGTCTTCTTGCTCTGGTAAAATGGGGCTTAATGCATGTACCTAAGTGTCCTCCCAGATTAGCCTGTGTCAGTCTGCACAGGCTAATGAGGGACAACACTTTTCGCTTTTATGGTATTTTCCGTCTCTTCTTAGTGAAAACCACATTAAGGCGGAAAGTATCGTCCCTGATTAGCCTTAGCGCACTGCACAGGCATATCTGGGACGACACTTTAGGCACATGCAGTAAAGGCAAAGCAAGGCATGCACAAACCTGGTCCTGTTGTCAACCATGGTGACCAGTAGCTGCAGGATGTCCATTAGGGTCTTCTCCTCAGCGTTCCATGCCCCAAGGTACACGAGGATCTTGTCCAACAGGAACTGAACGCTCCACTGGGCTCCGTCCGTATCACGCCCAAAACCCGCACAGATCGCTTTGCTCATCTTTGTAAGATTTTTTTTTTTTTTTTTTTTTTATCAAATCTCAAACATTACATTATTAATATAAGTCTTGCTCTGTGAAAACAGGGTTTAATAAATGTGAAAAAAGTGTTGTCCCAGATAAGCCTGTGCAGTTCTCACAGGCTAATCAGGGAGGACACTTATCACTTGATGATATTTTTTGTTTAAAGAAAGTCTCTTCTTAGTAAAAATCCAGTTTAGGCGGAAAGTGTCGTCCCTAATTAGCCTGTGTGGACTGCATGTGCATTTAACCCCCTTTTCACATAGTGAGTCTCATAACAATCTAACAAATTCTAAACAAGTATCAAGATATTTTCATTTTTTGACTTCGCTTATCTTTTAAATAAAGGACAAATACATTTTTTATTTTATCAGAGAATTTGCAAGCAAAGTCACTTGTACCATTATTATAGTTTATAGGAATAACGCTAGAGAGTCAATCAAACACAATTTTTTTTCAAATATTACTGGTTCTTGACAAAATGTCACAAAGATGGAAAAGATTTTCTTTGAAACATATATTTAACTTTTTGATTTGTTTTTCACAATAAGTACAAAGTTTGAACTATTATGTTTCACACTGGATAACATCATTCAGGACGGTCTTAATAATTACTATACAGACTTCCAACCCCACACACACCTACTGACCCATCAAACATGTTTCCTAAGACCCAGATGGAAGGGTATTAAGACGGGCGGGCTAGCTCGCTTGATAGAGTGCTGGCGATCCAGATTGTGCAAGTTTAATACCCAGTACGTCAACATAACTTGTTTCGCAGATTTTTCATTATAATTTCCTTAGCCCTATTTTCCAACCCTCTGATTCACAAGAAGAAGTTGTATGTTACTGGCTTGAGTATGTTCACTTAATACTGGCGCACCCTAAAGTTCGGCTTAAGTTGCCAATGGAAAGGGTGAGTTGGTAGTTTAATTGACAGCCGTCATTTGACCCGAAATACTGGGATGTATTCATCAAACAATTCTTAAACTAAAGTCTCAAAATAAACAATATTCTTTAAATTGGAATATTCAAGAATAACTTTAATTAAGAGTCAAACTTGGTATCAACTGCCTCTATCTACACCATTCTTCATGTAGACCATTCTGTTAACCCTTTGCATGCTGGGAAATTTGTCATCTGCTAAAATGTTGTCTGCTGAATTTCTAAAATTAGCATTTTCTTCGTTTTTTTCAAAGAATACTATCAGAATAGCAAACAGTTTGGATCCTGATGAGACGCCACGTTGTGTGGCGTCTCATCTGGATCCGAACTGTTTGCAAAGGCCTTCAAAATCCGGTTCCAGCGCTCAAAGGGTTAATGACATTATTACCATCAGTAGCCTGTATATTCTAACGCTGGACATATTTTGTTTCTTAGTTCTAAGTCTATTCTTTATTCCTAAGTCTAAGAATGGGTTGGTGAATACCAGCCCTGGTACACATGGAAGAAAATCCAAACAAACCAACAATGGAAGGTATTAATGCCATACCTGGGTATAGAAGTTCTCGTCTGGCAGCAGGTACGACCTTGACCATCTCCGTAGCAACCACATGACGGAGCTGGTAACCTGGGGCGACATCGTGTCCACCATCTTGGCTGACACGGACTGCATGTGCACCTCACAGAGTCTGAACACTGCGGATATCAACCTGCCAGAGATAATGGAGGGATATTGATGGAACACTGGCCACAATTTCTCAAGCACTCTTATCCCTTTCCCCCTCAGAAGCAAAGTGAAAATGTCTATATGCAACCAGCATAAACAAGAACAGCCTGTGAGTGACTTGCAGTCTGTTCAGGTTTTGTGCTGTTTGCTGCTCATCAGTATCTAAGAGTTAAAAATGAAGGCTTTAAAACTTGAATCTAGTAAGAAAGGTCTTAAATTCAATTTTACAAACACATAACATGCGTATTTGAGTGGCAAAGGGTTTAGTCTGTTGTAGTAGGTATTAGGAGTACTAATACTGCCTTGCTGTATGAGCTAAGGTTAAGTCTGTTGAAGTAGGTATAAGGAGTATTAATACTGCCTTGCTGTATGAGCTAAGGTTAATTCTGTTGTAGTAGTTATAAGGAGTATTAACACTGCCTTGCTGTATGAGCTAAGGTTAAGTCTGTTGTAGTAGGTATAAGGAGTATTAACACTGCCTTGCTGTATGAGCTAAGNTTATCGATCGCGTAAACAAGAAAAAGTGTAACGCACGGACGGACGCACGGACGGTCTGATGTAACCCATTTTCAATAGCGTTCGAGTCCTCATTAATATAAAGACACTGAACAAGTTTGAAAAGAATCAGATGAAAACTATGAAGTTAATCGCGTAAACAAGAAAAAGTCTAACGGACGCACGGACGGACGGACGGACGGTCTGATGTAACCCATTTTCAATAGGGTTCGAGTCCTCATTAATATAAAGACACTGAACAAGTTTGAAAAGAATCGGATGAAAACTATGGAGTTTATCGCGTAAACAAGAAAAAGTGTAACGCACGCACGGACGGACGCACGGACGGCAGACGGACGGTCTGATGTAACCCATTTTCAATAGGGTTCGAGTCCTCATTAATATAAAGACACTGGACAAGTTTGAAAAGAATCGGATGAAAACTGTGGACTTTATCGCGTAAACAAGAAAAAGTCTAACGGACACACGCACACACACACGGACGGACGACGGAAACCACACCATGACATAAGCTCTTCCGGCCTTCGGCCAGTAGAGCTAAAAACTAAGGTAGATAGAGTTATGGTTCTTGGTCACTGCACTTCTCCTAGTTGCCATCTGTTTATAGTTAAAAGTTAATCCATTGAATAGATTTGGAGTTATACTGTGTACAAAGTTTCGGACGGAAAGACGGACGCACAGACGGACAGAGACTGTTACTATATCCCCTCCGACATTTTTCGATGGGGATAATAATCAATAAATTATATAACAGAAATTCCTTCTGTTCACTGTTCAGTAACAACTTCATGAAAGGCTCACAAATATGGATACATCTGATACATGTTCATCCGTATGCAATATCTCTTTATATAATACACAAATGCCCAATACCTGAGTCTTAATGAGTTAAACTATATATGGCCATACAGATTGCTCAAAGATGATTAATAAACAGGCAAATCAAATTTTATTTTATCAATGATAAGTAAAACAGATTTTAACAAAAACTACGGAAACAAATGTTATTAGAATAATCAAAACATATATGCCTATTATACAGGTTTGCATCAAATTATACCAAATAGCACTGTTTACTCTAATAAAAGTGGTTACTTACCAATGCATCTTTAAAACTTATTTTCCTGAGGCACTCTAGAAGGAAGACATCACTATATGACATACTCAGAACTTTATTACTGCTCATGAATTAAGAAAATTGTGTTTTAATCTTGCCTTGAAAGTCAATACAATCAATATTTAGTTAACTCATAAACAAAATGGTTCAAACACATATAATAATAACATTAAATAACAAAAAAGTGCAAAGCATCCTTTTTGTTACTGATTTATGCATATTTATAATTTTAGATGTAGGCAATGGTAAACTAATAACCAATGCTTAACTAAAGCAACTAAAGCAAACCACAATACAAGCTTTCAAATCAGTTTGAAAATGCAAATGACTCAAGCCACAGAAAAGGATACACTAATCTAGCTCTTGCTTTTTCCATGACCCTTTTATTATGACGCCGTTTCTTCTGACCACCCGTGTCTGCTCCTTCCACATCTTTGCCATAATCACCTTCATCACCATTGGTCTGGTCCTTTCCATTCATTGTGTGTGTCCCTGTGTCCATACCCTCCTGTTTGTTCTCACCTACCCCCTCCTCCATCTCTTCATCATGTTCAACAACGTCCCAATCATCAGGGGATTCATCTTCACCGTTTGTCAAACCACTCAAATCGCACCTAACAACAAGCATGCTACTTGCTAGAAATTGTTAATATAGGACTTCCTACATTTTACCTCCGTTTTGTGTTAAACAACATATCAAGCCTGGTGTCAAGAATGCCTTACATGCTGGAATTTTTTTTCTAATAATGTGAAAACATGTGGTCAACATTTAGTTTAATTTAAATCTACTTATTTTAGCTCGATTGCATTGAAAGCCTTAGGCTTATTTGAAACACTCTCCAGACCGTTTCCTGGGACTAGAACAAGTACTTGGTGTCTATGGGGGGTTCCAAAGAACGCTCCCATAGTGGGGATCAAACCCGTGCCCGATATGACCTTTGACCTTTCAGTATGACATTTATTTATGATCCACAGACATTTGTCTTTCACACAGCAAGCCACCTCCAAACTGTGAACATGTATACTTAATTTTAAATTGCCTTCTGACTGATGAATTAACAGCCTGGACAAAATGAATTACTCCTAAATTTGACCATTGACTCATAAGCTTGACCTTTACCTGTTGGCTAGGGACACGGGTGTTAGGGGCAACATGCAAACTCTAAATGGTGAACATCTGTGGAACGTTATTTTTAAATTGTATGATGATTGATGCAGCTACATTCCCGACAAGTTTATTAATTCTGCCCAAATGAATCTTTCATCCTTATAAGTGACTAACCTTCAAGAAAGGGACATGAATTTATGGCAACACAATGTCTCCATGTGTTGGATATTTGTGGCAGTTTATTTTTAAATTGCATGATAAATTATGAAGTTACAATCATGACAATCATCAACGAACACATGCACACACAGCGAGTCTGACCCACACACACGCACATACACTGAACCATGATTGTGACAACAATATCTACTCTTAGCAAGATCTATCATACCACAATCTTGAAGTACATGTAGTAACAATATAATATTAATACACTTCAAACTAAAATTAATTTAATTGTGATACAAATTTAATTTAAATGGGTATAATTTCCAACTTTTCACTATATAAAGTGTATATAACGTCTAATAACTCTGGACACTTACTGTAAGAAAAAAGACAATGCCTGACACAGACATTTCTCTGGTATGTTTCCAAGGCAACCAAGTGCAAGGAAGACCAGCTCCACCTCAGACCTCTCAGCCAGTCGGCTTATCAGCTCACCCAGCACACTACAGTAGACATACAGGGGTCACCATGTGTATACAAATGAGCTGTGCTCTAGGAAAACTGGGCTTAATGCATGTGTCTGTCTTTCTTTACTTGCATGAACTGCATTATGAAGGCTAAAATCTATAGAACTAGTTGAAATATTGTGCTTATTTGGAACAGTGATAAATCTACAAAGGATTATTAAATCTATTTGTGTAAGAAAATAAACTGTGCTGTTGGAAATTCATGCTAAGCCATGTGCATAAAGTATTAGCAGCATGTGCAGTTCCAACATGCTAATCAGGGACGACACTTTCTGCCTTTACTGGATTTTGTCTAAGGAAAGACTTCCTTCAAACTAAAAGGACCATAAAAGCGGATAGTGTTGTTCCTGATGAGTCTGTGCAGACTGCACAGGCTACTCTGGGACAATACTTCATGCATCTGGGATGACACTTTACACAAATGCATTAAGTCCCGTTTTCCAGTAGCGCGCGGCATAAGTACATTACATTGTGCCAATATCGCTCACTAAATATTTATGAAAAGGGCAACATGTGGCACTATTATCAGCCAAACATTTTACAAATTATTGATGTCTGTCAGTTGGCCATCTTATATGTGATCAAACAAAAAATATATCATGCAATACTACAGTACTCCTTTAAAGTATGAAGTGTTAAAAGATTCATGTTAATTGCACAAAAATTGAAAAAGTGGTTAAAAGAACAAACCTATATCTTCAATGTTATCTGGAAAAAACTATGTCAGACACTGCTACTTCTTTTGAGTATGAAATGTTAACTCTAACTTAAACCAAAATTTACCAAATAGTTTGAAGGTCAAGGACTAAAAATGCTAGCCCATCTAATTAAAACGGTTGATTAGACTAAAATATTTTAGGAAAGCTTTATCAATATTTGATATCCTTAACTAAATCTTACAACTAATAGGTGAAAATGAGTCTTGGTGGAAAGAAACCTACCCAACAGGAATGAGGCCATTTGAGATCAACTGCTCCAGTTCCAGTTTGGCCCAGAACTTTGTTTCTCCCAGAATCCTCTGCACGAGACGTGTCATGTGACCACTCATAATCCAGTGCTGGTTCTTACCTAGTTTAAGATGACTCATGAGTTTTACAAATTTGGAACTGAATTCTGGGTATTTCTGAAATAATAAACATGTTCAATTATAATACCAGTGAGACAAAAAGGTTGCACAAAAAGTAATGTTACATCAATGCCAAAAAACAACAAGAGAAGTTTTGTCACAAACTTTGATGATTCCTGTGCAACGCTTTGTCAGAAATATTCAAATTCAAATAACTTAAAATATATTTATTATTTTGCATGAAAACGTGTCACCTCTACATCTCATGGTGATGACATATTTAAAGTTTTGATTTTAAATGCTTAAGTTAAGTGGAAGTAGTTAACTCCACAAACTTTATAATATATTGAGCAGACTGACCGATGACAGAGTGACTGCCCCACTGACTCCAATAATCTCCGCTCTCAAGCTTTTTTGTGGGGTATAACATTATAAAAATCCTAATAAAAAGGGCAAAACCATAAAAGTGTTCCTTTCAGATTCAGTGGGACACACATGTTTAAATGAGATTTTTTACTGTGAATAGTTTATTATATGTGTGAACAATTTACATTTTGTATTAAGGATTCTTGTGTGAATAAATAATTTGAATGTCATACAACTTATATACTCACAGATGATTTATTTATGACAGAATTAAACAATTCCACCAACTGGTCTGGACTTTCTACTTCAAGTTTTGACTGAAAGAAAAATAAGCGATAAACATGGCATCCATACTATCATTAATGTAATTTTCAAAACTAATATTTCTTTGATAAATCACTTTTCTTTTTGAAGTGTCTAAGTCATTAGGCTATATCTTATTTGATTTCTAGTACTTTGAAACACCTGAAGACATCAGATTGTTATTTAGACTATTGAAAGCTGAAATGAGTTATAACGGTAAATTATTGTATCTGATAATCTGATATGGAGATACTACACAGAGATATTATAAAGAAACATAGAGAATCTCAGGTTACTGCCCTATCTTTGTGTAATATATCAGGTGAGGCTTAGAAAAAAAGGAGAGGCTTGCCGAGCCATTGCTGTATTCGTGCCGAGCCTTATATATTACAAAACAATAGGGCAGTAACCTGTTTTTCTCTTTATCTTACCTCTACATCCCCATTTTAAAAGAAATAATGAAATATAATACCTTCAAGGCTTCATTTTTAGCGTGAAGGAATATGATGTTTGACAATTTAATAATAGTCATTAGAACTTGCGATTTATATTTGTAAAACAAGTTTTTTGCAGTTTTTGTTGCATTTTGTGTCCAAACTGTATAACATCTTGGTATTAAACGGTTTGTTTTGTTGAATTTGATTCTATTTTACCAAAAAATGATGATTGTATAGTTGATTCCGAGAAATATGACATACCTCCAAACATAGACTGATATAACAACTTCCTGTTGAAATGATATAAAACAAGAGCACCGCAGAGCGGATGCCAACGCTTGGCTGTGGGTGCAGTTTTGAAAAAAACAAGATGTGTTTGTGAAACCTAATGNAGCTAAAAATATGTCAGGCAGCATTATATCATAAAACAGTTTAGAGCTTAACCGTCACTGTATTGCAGCAAGGCTCAGTATGTACCTTTTTATTCGGATTCCAGGTGTAGTGCCCTGGTACCTGTGCCCCGACCCCCTGCTCCACCAGCGTGCTCTGCCCCAGGAGACTGGACAGGGAGGAGGGCTGGCACTCATACTTGTAGCTGTACAATGTTGTATGACATGGAACAAACAGCCGATCCCCTACACGCACCATCTGAAGTTACCAGATACATGGAGGGTCAAGCATGAGACAGTTGCTTCTGCTTATGTGTGTTCAACTCTTAACTGGTATCCTATTTACTCCATCATTTACTGACTGTTGTGGGATTCTTGTTTTAAATGAGTCGCTTCATGCGAAAATGGGTCTTATGGCATATGCAGTCAGTGTAGCTCCAGACAAGCCTTAGCATTCACGCAGCCTGGTCAGGAGCTACCCTGTCCACTTATGATACCACAAAATGTTGAATGACTTTATAGCGGACAGCGTAGCTCCTGACGAGACTGCGCCACTGTGCAAGCTGTCCTGGAGCTACACTGGCTGCATTTGGCATAAGACCCATTTTCACATGATGCATGTCAAATGAAAGAAAATCCATAACAATAGGCAATTTAAAGCTCATACAAAGTTGATGTCATTATACAGCATGTGTTTGGTGGAAAACAACAAGGTGGAAAAAACTGAATTTATTCAGCTGGGCGACACTTTACCACTTCATGCCATAACAAAGGAAAGAACAATGCCACGCTTAGTTCTGGCGTGTGATATGCATGCCGGGTTCTTAAATATAAATTTTTATCTTTAAAAGACACATATTTAGTAAAAATGCAAACAAAATTATTCAATTATTATACATAAGTATAAAGATATTTTATGCATAAAAATGCACTAACCTTTGGTTTGCACTGCGGTTTCTCTACAAATGGTTGCCATGACTTCTGTAGCCCAAACTTTGTATCATAGATGCAAATACCACCTTAAAGACAAAAGTTACATATCTACATGTTTGTGCTATAAAAAACATTAAAAACAAATGACTTAAATCACAAACTGTCTACAATTAGTGAGCTACGCGTGCCGAACAATATTGATGTTTAGATCAACAGTAAATAATGTCTATCGCTTATTGAAAAAATATCATACCAACCACTCATAAAATTTGCAGTAACACTAGTTTACCTTAAAGTATTTGAAACAGCCCATTAATCATGACTTTAGCCTCACTCTGTGAAAACGGGGTTTAATGTATGTGCTTAAGCATCATCCCAGATTAGCCTGTGTGGACTGCATAGGCTGATCTGGGACCACCACTTTACGCACATGCATTTACCCAGTTTTCCCAGAGCAAGGCTCACTTCAATGAAGAGTATGCTAGTCATCCTTTTTCTGTTAATTATTCATGAATTGCACATACTTTCACTTCCTCTGGTAATGCCAGCAAAAGCCACATGTATATCATCCAACACCACCATAGCAACACTATCTCCTTGGCAACCACGAATTGTGTGGGACAGGCTGTTGTGTCTGACTGTATCTCCCTGCACTGAAGCCTGTGTTAACTTTCCCTCCACCCCTGTACAATACAATAGCAGGTAAAATCAACATGATATAGATCAAGATTTATTTTAACATTATTATTTTTTGCTCTAAATTAGAGTCTAATAAACATGTTTCATTAATGGCTTAACAAAATAATGAAAGTAACTTTTGAAACACCTTTATCTTTGAAATTAAAGCAATATTGATTTATAAACAAGTGATGTGTTTGAGAAACACTATGTCCCCTTTTGAGCGATTTTGACCCATATATTTGACCTTTGACCTTGAAGGATGACCTTGACCTTTCACCACTCAAAATGTGCAGGTCCATGAGATACACATGCATGCCAAATATCAAGTTGCTATCTTCAATATTGCAAAAGTTATGGCCAATGTTATTTAGTTTGTGCAAACAAACCAACAAACCAACAAACAAACAGACAGGGCAAAAACAATATGTCCCCCAGTATATACTGGTGGACATAAAAATGTGTTTGCTCGTGGTCCCAACCAACATTCCCATCAACCAGAAACACNACTGCCTTGCTGTATGAGCTAAGGTTAAGTCTGTTGTAGTAGGTATAAGGAGTATTAACACTGCCTTGCTGTATGAGCTAAGGTTAAGTCTGTTGTAGTAGGTATAATAAGTATTAACACTGCCTTGCTGTATGAGCTAAGGTTAAGTCTGTTGTAGTATGTTTAAGGAGTATTAACACTGACTTTCTGTATGAGCTATGATAAGTTTAAACTCACCATTGTCATATTGCAATTAGTGTTCATTACTGATGTTGTAGAGACAAATTACATATTTAAATGAAATGTGTCAAATAATCACATTAATTGACATTTTGTTTTTACATTAATTTTAAATTCTTATTTTTGATTCATGAAATAAGAGAATTAAGTCAGTTATCCTTCAGAAAAGCAAATAAATCGGGGCCAGGTCTAAATGCATGTGCCGAAAGTGTGATAATGAATTAGCCAGGTATCTGCACAGGATGATCTGGGATGACACAGTGCATGTTTGTTTAGAAGAGATTGTCATTTAGAAAGAAATCACCATAACAGAATACTGTCATCCTGAATTGGCATGTGTGGATTTAATTTCGCCTATTTTTAAATAACATAAAAGTGTGCACTTAAAAACAATAATTAAACATTAAGAAAGACTTAGATTTGTCCTGGAAAAAAGGATATTTAAAACGGGGTTGACTGACTGCCACTATATGAATGAAATAAACTTTAATATGAGACTTGCTCTGGGCAAATTGGGTTTAAGTGATTTGCGTAAAGAGTCATTCCAGATTAGACTGTGCAGTTTAAACAGCCTAATCAGGGACGACACTTTCTGCTTTTAAGGAATTTTTCGTTAAAAGGAAGTTTCGCCATCGCGGAAAACAAGTTTTGGCGTAAAGTATTGTCCCTGATTAGCCTGTGTGTACTGCAAATGCTAATCTGGGACAACAATTTACATGCAATACATTTAACCCCGTTTTCCCAGACTGAGGCCCATATGTAAAAATAAACAAATTCACCCCACCTGATGGCATGGTCTGTGTGCGTGGAAGCCCCTGGGATGGAGTCGATGTTGTTGGTGGGGGAGGCGAGCACCTTGAGCGTGGTGTTGAGATCGATCTCGGTGGACTGCTGGATAGAGTAGCGCATGATCTCCGAGGGAATCATGGGAGTCTCGCCCTGCGCCTCCTCAGTCAACACGTGGGCTGCAAGAAATCAGATACCACATTCATAAAGCCTAGTTCTGGAAAAACAGGGCTTAATGCATGTGCGTAAAGTGTTGTCCCAGATTAGCATGTGCAGTCTGCTCAGGCTAATCAGGGACGACACTTTCCACTTTTATTTGAGCTCAGGTGCATCCAAAGCCTTAGTAGTAACTTTATATCATTATATTTTATTTACATACATTTAAATGAAAACACAACAAAACATATTAAACTAGAGTCATAAACGTGACTACTAACTCGGCACTGTTTTTCAGCTATGGTCAAGGGCAAATAACGCAGGAATGTGTGGATCATTGAGAACAAAAATCCAGTTAAGCCGGAAAGTGTTGTCCCTGATTAGCCTCTGCGTTCTCCACAGGGTAGTCTGGGAGGACACACATGCATAAAGCCCAGATGAACGAGGCACAATTCATCAACAACAAGAGATGTGTTTGTCAGAAACACAATGCCCCCTACTGCGCCGCTTTAAAAAAAAAAAAAAAAAAAAATGTGACCTTTGACCTTGAAGCATGACCTTGACCTTTCACCACTCAAAATGTGCAGCTTCATGAGATACACATGCATGCCAAATATCAAGTTGCTATCTTCAATATTGCAAAAGTTATGACCAACGTTTAAGTTTTTGGACGAACGCAAAGACTGAGGGACGGCAAACTGACAGTTCAACTGCTATATGCCACCCTACCGGGGGCATTAAAACAACCTACCAGTAACCAGTACAAGCCAGTGTATGTCTTCATTGATCATGTTGATGATGGAGTTGTCAAAGCTGCAGTTGAGACTCCCAGTGGACACTCGTAACTGGTGTATCCTCTGTAACTGGCCGTGGAGACGGGTCACACGATCCTCTAGCGCCCTGGATATAAGAAAATAGAGAGTTGTGGGACAGTATATGAGGATGTTTATCAGGCCAGAGGCCTGTATGGTGAATGGTTGTACATCAGTTTATAAGGCTATTTATTGGGCAAGACTAATGTATTGTGGATCCTATGTAATTAGCAGTGTAGGCGGGTAACAAGATCCTCTAGGGCTCTAGAAATAAGACACATTTATCATCAATTGAATCAGAGTTGTAGAATAGTATTAACCCTTTGAGCGCTGGAACCGGATTTTGAAGGCCTTTGCAAACAGTTTGGATCCAGATGAGACGCCACAGAACGTGGCGTCTCATCAGGATCCAAACTGTTTGCTATTCTGATAGTATTCTTGGAAAAAAATCAAAGAAAATGCTAATTTTAGAAATTTAGCAGACAACATTTTAGCAGACGACAAATTTCCCAGCATGCAAAGGGTTAAAGGATATTTATCTAGCAAGACTCATGACCAGAGGAACTCTAATACTAGCTGAAGAGACGGTTCATTAGGTCCGCTAGCGCTCAGAAGTAACAGAATAAAAGTTGGTAGGCAGATTCTCTGTAATTGACCGGTGGAGGCAGGTTATGGTTAGATTTAGGGTCCTCAAGGGCTATGCACTAGCATATGGCCCACCAGCGCTCTGAAATTAACAGAATTAAAGTTGAAGGATAGAATTAACTGATGTGTTTTTAAGCAAGACTCCTTTGAAATGGATTCTATGTAGCTGAACGTGGAGAAAGGGTGTGGCTTAGGGTCCTCAAGGGCTCTAGCAATGCACTGAGGTATGATAAATGGAAAAAGAGTAAAAGGACAGTATTTACGCATATTTATTAACAAACCATTAGTACATCAAGGACACCTTTAATAATTTCAAACTTATATCAGCTGTCCACACAGGCTAATCAGGGACAACAATTTCCGCTTTCCTGAATTTTTTGTTTAAAGGAAGTCCCTCCTAAACAAAAATCAAGACAAGGAGGAAAGTGTTGTCCCTGATTTGCCTGTGCAGACAGCCCCGTTTTCCAAAAATGAGTCTCTTATACTTTGCAAATCATGTATCTTACAACAGTCACTGACCTTGCAATAATACTGAGGCTGCTGTCTACAGTCAGTCTACCAAGGGCCCCCACACAGCACAGCTGGTCTGCAAACTTGTCTCGGTCATCCTCCTCTAGTTCATCTATATCGTCACAGTCTGGGGTGTTCTCATCAACTGTCTAAAATAAAGTTGGAATCATTCATTTTTGCGGAAAGAAGCAATGTTTTGTGACTACAAGAGCTAGTGTTCGCATCTCTAAACACGCAGTTGCAGGCGTATTTTTTTTTAAGACACATGTCATATTACTTCAACTTACTGCGCTACTCTTGGCCAAATATTAACACATGGCTTAGAGGGTGATTCTACATAAATAACATATAAACACTTAAAATTTCATAGCCATATTGGCTACAGCCTTGGATGATATACCATTTCTTGGGTAGATTATACATGTATCAGCATTTTTTTTGCCATTTGGGAAAAGTACTGGTACCGCGCAAATTGGGAAAAATTAGCACAAAACCCCATGAAATTGGGAAAATTTGCGTCTTGAAATCGTCAGAGCAGGAATTATGGGTCTTTTTAATTTCTTTGTACTTAATTGCAGACACCCATTTAAATGTTCTTTTACATGCCCTTTTGCTTGCAATGTTCAGTTTCAGCCCTAATTTTATTTGTTCACTTGCAGATAATGCTCTTTATGAACCAAATTGATGCAAATGTTCTTTCTTTTTTATTTTTTCAGACGGCAATTTGGAATTTTGTATTTTTCCTCGTTTGGGAAAGTACCTTTTATGGTTTCTTTATAAAGAAGGAAGAAAATCAGTGGAAACTATTTATAAAACTCACCCCAAGAGCCCTGCCAATAACCTACTTGAATCCTGCATCCATCCCGTGGACTGATGTGGCACTGACAATAACCTACCTGAATCCTGCAGCCATCCGGTGGACTGATGTGACACTGACAATAACCTACCTGAATCCTGCAGCCATCCGTTGCATTGATGTGACACTGACAATAACCTACCTGAATCCTGAAGCCAACCTGTGGACTGATGTGACACTGCCAATAACCTACCTGAATCCTACAGCCATCCGGTGCATTGATGTGACACTGACAATAACCTACCTGAATCCTGCAGCCAACTGGTGGACTGTCGTGACACTGCTTATAACCTACTTGAATCCTGCAGCCATCTGGTGGACTGATGTGACACTGCCAATAACCTACCTGAATCCTGCAGCCAACCGGTGGACTGTCCTGACACTGCTTATAACCTACCTGAATCCTGCAGCCATCCAGTGGACTGACGTGACACTACCAATAACCTACCTGAATCCTACAGCCATCCGGTGGACTGATGTGACACTGCCAATAACCTACCTGAATCCTGCAGCCAACCAGTGGACTGTCCTGACACTGCTTATAACCTACCTGAATCCTGCAGCCATCCAGTGGACTGACATGACACTACCAATAACCTACCTGAATCATACAGCCATCCGGTGGACTGATGTGACACTGCCAATAACCTACCTGAAACCTGCAGCCATCTGGTGGACTGATGTGACACTACCAATAACCTACCTGAATCATACAGCCATCAAGTGGACTGATGTGACACTGCCAATAACCTACCTGAATCCTGCAGCCATCTGATGGACTGAAGTGACACTGCCAATAACCTACCTGAATCCTGCAGCCATCTGGTGGACTGATGTGACACTGCCAATAACCTACCTGAATCCTACAGCCATCTGGTGGACTGATGTGACACTACCAATAACCTACTTGAATCCTGCAGCCATCTGGTGGACTGATGTGACACTACCAATAACCTACTTGAATCCCGCAGCCATCTGGTGGACTGATGTGACACTACCAATAACCTACCTGAATCCTGCAGCAATCCGGTGGACTGATGTGACACTGCCAATAACCTACCTGCATCCTGCAGCCGTCTGGTGGACTGATGTGACACTGCCAATAACCTACCTGAATCCTGCAGTCATCTGGTGGACTGATGTGACACTAACAATAACCTACCTGAATCCTGAAGCCAACCGGTGGACTGATGTGACACTGCCAATAACCTACCTGAATCCTGAAGCCATCTGGTGGACTGATGTGACACTGCCAATAACCTACCTGAATCCTGCAGCCATCTGGTGGACTGATGTGACACTGCCAATAACCTACCTGAATCCTGCAACAATCTGGTGGACTTATGTGACACTACCAATAACCTACCTGAATACTGCAGCCATCCGGTTGACTGATGTGACACTGCCAATAACCTACTTGAATCCGGCAGCCATCTGGTGGACTGATGTGACACTGCTAATAACCTACCTGAATCCTACAGCCATCCGGTGGACTGATGTGACACTGCCAATAACCTACCTGAATCCTGCAGCCATCCAGCGAACTGATGTGACACTGCCAATAACCTACCTGCATCCTGCAGTCGTCTGGTGGACTGATGTGACACTGGCAATAACCTACCTGAATCCTGCAGCCATCTGGTGGACTTATGTGACACTGCCAATAACCTAACTTCCTGCAGCCATCCGGTGGCCTAATGTGACACTGCCAATAACTCACCAGAATCCTGCAACAATTAGACTGATGTGACACTGCCAATAACCTACCTGAATCCTGCAGCTATTAAATGGACTGATGTGACACTGCCAATAGCCTACCTGAATCCTGCAGCCGTCCAGTGGACTGATGTGACACTGCCAATAACCTACTTGAATCCTGCAGCCATTCAATGGACTGATGTGACACTGCCAATAACTTACCTGAATCCTGCAGCCATTAGGTTGACTGATGTGACACTGCCAATAACCTACCTGAATCCTGCAGCCATCCAGTGGACTGATGTGACACTGCCAAAAACCTATCTGAATCCTGAAGCCAAACGGTGGACTGATGTGACACTACCAATCACCTACCTGAATCCTGAAGCCAACCGGTGCACTGATGTGACACTGCCAATAACCTACTTGAATCCTGCAGCCGTCCAGTGGACTGATGTGACACTGCCAATAATCTACCTGAATCCTGAAGCCAACCGGTGGACTGATTTGACACTGCCAATAACCTACCTGAATCCTGCAGCCATTCAGTAGACTGATGTGACACTACCAATCACCAACCTGAATCCTGAAGCCAACCGGTCCACTTATGTGACACTGCCAATAACCTACCTGAATCCTGCAGCCATCCAGTAGACTGATGTGACACTACCAATCACCAACCTGAATCCTGAAGCCAACCGGTGCATTGATGTGACACTGACAATATCCTACCTGAATCCTGAAACCAACCGGTGCATTGATGTGGCACTGACAATAACCTACCTGAATCCTGAAGCCAACCGGTCCATTGATGTGGCACTGACAATAACCTACCTGAATCCTGAAGCCAACCCGTGCATTTATGTGACACTGACAATAACCTTCCAGTTGGGAAACAAGAGCTGTGTTTGTCAGAAACACAATGCCCCCTACTGCGCTTTGAGCCATATATTTGACCTTTGACCTTAAAGGATGACCTTGACCTTTCACCTCTCAAAATGTGCAGCTCCATGAGATACACATGCATGCCAAATATCAAGTTGCTATTTTCCAATATTGCAAAAGTTATGACCAAGGTTAAAGTTTTGGGACGGAATGACAGACAGGCCAAAAACAATATACCCCCCCCCCTTTTTTTTTAAAGGGGGCATAAAAATACTGGTACCGCCCAAATAGGGAAAAATTATTGTGAATTTTTTCACTAGCAGATAATGCGTTTTTGGAACGAAATTTATGCTACTTTCCTTCCGTTTGAGAATTTTTTGGACAGCAATCAGAATTTGGGAATTTTTCCTCCATTGGGAAAGGACCTTTTACGGGTACTTAATAAAGAAGGAAAATATCGCTGTTACCTGAATCCTGCAGCCATCCGGTGGACTGATGTGACACTGCACGTATGAGTTGAACACATGGCGGGCCTGTTCCTGGATCACGTCGTTGGGCAGGTTGTCCCTCTTGGCAGTCAGCAGCTCCATCCATGTCTCCAGCAGCTTCTCGTACGCCTCCATGTGCAGCATGTCCTCTTTGTGCAGCTGAAAGTAGGCCAGTATCCAAGAAATGAGCTCTGAGAAAACACGGCTTTATGCATGTGCGTAAAGTCAAACACAATATTAAGACTTTTAAGTGTCAATTTCCATAAGAAAACTGGAATATAATGAAAAAAAGAAGGACCTGGGATTTTGTAATCATTTGTTCAAATATACTGTCTACCTCCATTTAAACTTTGTCAAAACATTTCCAAGGACAACACACACCAACATCTGTATTTTTTTTTTGTGTGTGCATCATTACCTTAATATCTGTTTACATCCATGTAGTTACTGGACTTAAGAAGTTTAAATTTTGCACACCTTCATAAGAAAAATGCTACTTTATGACAGTGCCATAATTGTTCAAAGTGCATGTCATAGATATTATTGAAATCATAATTTTAAGGAATTTAACCCTTTACATGCTGGGAAATTTGTCGTCTGCTAAAATGTCGTCTGCTAAATTTCTAAAATTAGCATTTTCTTCAATTTTTTTCTAAGACCACTATCAGAATAGCAAACAGTTTGGATCCTGATGAGACGCCACGTTCTGTGGCGTCTCATCTGGATCCAAACTGTTTGCAAAGGCCTTCAAAATCCGGTTCCAGCGCTCAAAGGGTTAAGGAATTTCCTCATGTTTTCCATAAGGAGCTTGATGAATATGGACCTATTTGTATATTTTTCGAACCTCTTTTTAAGTCTGCAAACCTTCCAAAAAGTTTGTGATTGTTTGGGATAATCACAAAAACTTTCAGCCCTCAGATATTTTACGTACCTCTTCTTCTAAGGCCGCCTCCCTCCCAAAGGCACAGGTGAGTGTTTTGAGCTGCTCCATGAACCTCGTGAAGAGTGGAGGAGGTAACGAGGAGAGGCACAGGGAGGGGAACATCATCACGATGTTCTTGAACACGCTGGCGATACCCAGGCACTCATAGTCTTGGAGGTCTACACTGGAGAATGGAGGAAACAGATCGGTACACAGACATACTTAGCCCTTTATGCTTAGATATGCATTTTGACACTTTAGTTGTCCCTTACAAAAATATAATTAAATTTAAGACCTTTCCTACAGAATGTTGTTCTATCCTTGAACTCCAACAGTCATTATCATGGCTTACTTGAAAGATAATTATGAGTTGTTGGTCGCGCAATCCAGAGAAGGACCCGGTATCCAACTCGGGGGGACACTTATAATCGATTGAACTTTGCATTTCAAACTACAAAATGTACATGTACAGTTCAGTATTTTTTTAACATCAAAGAATCGTAAGAAACGCCCATTGAATCTCATACAGTATAAATACGCCGTTGTGAGTATTATGCCACACGGTGACGGCTTTAGTTAGACCACTTAGCAGGTATTTAGATGTTAAAGGGACTGTCAACCACGAATTGATTAAAATATCACGAATGGTATATTACATTACTTGAAAAAAGTTGTTTCAGTATATTTGGTAATAAATTTTACTGGGTATGTCAACCAGGTAACTACAAGTTAACTATAAATAACGCAAGTAGATTGATCATCCTCGTCACGTGATAAACCCAGGAATGCAAATTGTGCATGCGAAGTTAATTGTATATATATTATGTATAAAATGATCAATCTACTTGCGTCATTTATAGTGTTATATCGTTATGTCACCTATTTTCGCTATGTACTTTTGATTTCACATCGCAAAATTTTATAACCGAATATACTGAAATATGAACTTTTTTCAAGTAATCTTATATACCAGTCGTGATATTTTAAACAATATAAACTAATAATTGTAAAAAAAATACGGTATTTTGGAACTTTTCTTTTTTCGTCATTCGTGGTTGACAGTCCCTTTAAAAACAAGGTAAATTTTCGTCTCATTTTTTCTTTGAAAACGCCTAATCGGATATCTCGAGCTCCCGTTATCTCGATATTTTTTCTTGTTCCCGCTGACTTCGAGATAACGAGAGTAGACTGTAGATTCAAATTTAAAAGGCTTTATTTCCAAGATACTAATTAGCAGCAAACAGCATAAAAGCTGAACAGCCTATAGCCATTTGTAATTTGCTTGTGAGTTTGTGAGTGGGAGAGGGTTAACATTGGAATTGCTTTGTTTCCTTCAACAGAGGAGGCTGGTGTATGACATCATCCCAAACAATACCTTTTTTCAGCTATTTTCATCTATCATTATTTTTATACAGAATTTTTCATAAAAGTGGTATGCCTTTGTAAATGTATAGTACAATTGAAATGCTATAAATTGTCAAATACAACCAAACAGTCAACTTTTAAGGCGACTTAAAACTTTTTCCTTTTTTGTGATAAACATCAACTAAAAAGACTATGGCGACCATAGTTAGCAAATCTTGTCTAATGCCTTGTTCGACATTCATAAAATGCATACATATAAAGATTGATTGCCAAGAAAAAAACACAATCTGAGTACTAACAAATTAGTGAGAATGCAATTTAATAACACAGTATTCCCTATTCCATACCTGCCTAGGAACTGTAACAGAGTCTCGATGTACACGGTGAGGTACTGGGTTCGAGCCCTGTCATCCAGGAACACGGGGCCATTGAGAGAGGCCAGCTGCGTGAGACACTGTGTGGAGTGGGTGGCCATCTCCGAATTGTGTCGAACCTTCTGGTGGATCTGGTGCACAACCATTTAAGAACCTGATATACACTTTTGTTATGCATGCATACTTTCATTTGAGCCTCCTTCTGGGAAAACTGGGCTTAATGCATTTGTTTAAGGGTCCTCCCAGAAAGGAAGTCCCTTCTTAACAAAATTCCAGTGTAGGTGTTAAGTGTCCTCCCTGACTGCACAGGCTAATCTGGGACGACACTTTACACACCTGATTTAACCCTTTGAGCGCTGGAACCGGATTTTGAAGGCCTTTGCAAACAGTTTGGATCCAGATGAGACGCCACAGAACGTGGCGTCTCATCAGGATCCAAACTGTTTGCTATTCTGATAGTGGTCTTAGAAAAAAAAATCGAAGAAAATGCTAATTTTAGAAATTCAGCAGACAACATTTTAGCAGACGACAAATTTCCCAGCATGCAAAGGGTTATATAAGTGTATTTTTATTCAATTCACAGTCATAATTTTACACAAAGGACAAAAATTTGCATCTGTGCATTCATTATTTGCTTTTCAAAAATGTTTTTCCAAACAATTTAATAAACAAGGGACAAAATTGTCACAAAACCAGGTTTTCGATTTCAAACAGCTTCTCTGCTGACTAATTTTTAAGGGTGTTGAAGTTAAGTTTAAATAACTTCATTAAACTATTTTATGTTTTATGTTATTGAAGAAGTGCAAATGTTTTACTCATCAAGTGCAAATGTTAACATAACAAGTAATGGTTAGGAAACAAGTACAATGTACTGTAAATTTCCTAAATAACTAAATAAAGTACCCGGAAATAAAATGCAGACTGTAAATTTCCTCACATCATTTTGGTGCAGATGAAACTATTTGAATTAGATAACGGACACTAAGCTGGATGTTAAAACATACTTAGTGTCCCCATGAGCTAGTTTTTGACCCGACAAGGCCCATGTTCGAACTTCTTAAGAACATCTTGACAAAGTTTGGTGAAGATCGGATGAAAAGTATTTGAATTAGAGAGCGGAAACCATTCTTAATGTTTAAAACGCACTAAGTGACCCCGTGACCTAGTTTTTGACCCGGCAAGGCCAATGTTCGAACTTGGCCTTAAGATCATATAGATAAAACTTGTGACCAAGTTTGGTAAAGATCAGAAGTAAACCACTTCAATGAGAGAGCGGACATCATTCTGAATGTTTAAAACGCACTAAGTGACCCGGTGACCTAGTTTTTGACCCGGCAAGGCCCATGTTCGAACTCGGCCTTAAGATCATCTAGATAAAACTTCTGACCAAGTTTGGTGAAGAACGGATGAAAAGTACTTGAATTAGAGAGCGGACACCATGCTGAATGTTAAAAAACGCACTAAGTGACCCCATGACCTAGTTTTTCACCCGGCATGACCCATATTCAAACTTGACCTAGACATCATCTAGATACAACTTCTGACCAAGTTTGGTGAAGATCGGATGAAAAAAACTTGAAATAGAGAGCGGACACAAGCTTGTTCCGCCCGCCCGCCAGCCAGCCCGCCCGCATTCGCCAATCTAATAACCAGTTTTTTCCTTCGGAAAACCTGGTTAAAAAAGACTGAGTACAAGTGAGTTTGAATC
>VMBQ01001369.1:199927-212967 GCA_007657795.1 Dreissena rostriformis
TCTCTCCATATTGGTTGTACAATATTACATTCATACAAAATATGTATTAAACTTTCTTTATAGCTAGCACAGAATGAGCATAGATTAGAAGGTGTTAATTTACATTTATACAGGTATGCATTGGTAGGTAATGTACGTTGGAGAATTTTGTATTGAAAGTTGCGTAAGTTATTGTCAATTGTGGCTTTAAATGGTATTTGGTATGTTTTCTTCCAATCAATATTATAGTTATACGAAGTCATTATACTTTCCCATGTTTGCTGCTGTTTAGTTTTATTTTCATCAAAGGTTTGTTGTAGGTTATATAAATATTTGCATGCTTTCTTTGTACTTAGCACTTTTTCAAGTAATGTGTCATGGTTGAAGTTTAGAAAATCTTCTACCATTAGTTTTTGTTTGTAGCTTTTTGGAATACTTTTGATGAGTGTGTAATATTTGAGGTAATCATTTGTAGGAATATCATACAAATTTTTAAAAGTGTCAAAGTTGTAAAAGGTTTTAGACCTGAAGTCAAATATGTGTTCTAAGAATTTAATGCCTCTGTTATACCAATTACTGTAGAAAAATGTATGTTGATTATTCTGTGTTATTGTTGAATTGTTCCATAATATTGTTTTATTGATGTGTCCTACTTTATCATATGATTTAACTTTGTTCCATGATATGAGAATATCTATAAGAAATTCGTTTTAAAAATTGGTGATAATATGTTTTTCTTCTAAAGGACACTCAAACACCAGATCGCCACCATATTTATTTAATTCTTTCTGGTAGAAGATTTTCCATTGGCCTTTATTATTTGTGTCTGTCAATCTTTTGACCCAGCTAGCCTTATTCGAATGTATAAAAGCATGTATATCTGTTAAATTCAGTCCACCCTGTTCAATAGGTTTAACTAATGTTGTTCTTTTGATTTTTTCAGGTTTTCGATTCCATATAAATTGGAAAATACTTTTAATAATTGTTTGTATATGGCATTTTTATCATGTTTGATACTGGCATGCACAGTTTTGATTTATTTATATTGTAATGGGCTGTTGCGAAATGGATAAAGTCTTGTACTTAACTATTTAAAAAAATATTTTTTGAAATGATAATTTTGCTGTAGATCTAAACAGGCCCTCAACGGTACCAAAGTGAGTTACCCTGCAATTGAATTCTGTTTGAAAAAAATAATATCTGACACTTGGTATACTATACAGAAGCTGATAAAACATAAAAAAAGATACGTAGGTTCATTTTGGACGAGAATTCCCAGCAGAGCACCTGCTCTGTGATGCCAAGGAAACGGTTGAGCACGGCCGTGGTCTCCCTGGGCAACGGGGATGCCTGCTTCTCAATCTCATTCAACATTTGCAGAGAGAACAGGAACACTCGCTGGAGATCACTGTCCTAAAATAGTGAACTTGAAGCTGAAGATCAAGCTTTATGACCACATTATGTCCACATAATATGTAATCGAGCCTCGCTCTGGGAAAACTGTGCTTAATACATGTGCCTAAAGTGTCATGCCAGATAAGCCTGTGCAGTCCTTTACACAAAAAATTCCATAAAGCAGCTGTTCAGGCAAATCTGGGATGACAAATAAAGGTATCCAGTCTCCTTTTAATTACATTGTAATTATGAAACACACCTCAAAAGCCCTCTTGCACTTGGCGTGGAACTCCCAGGTGAAGCCCACACTGCTGGTCCTACTGGAACTGGAGAACTCATTGAGCAGGGCAGTCAGCATGGAACAGGCCACCAGTTGCTATCAACAGAGAAGGAAGGGCGGTTGTCATGGAAACTTTTACAGCAGTCTTCAAGCGCCAAGTTCTAGATTTTTTAAATAGAAATACATGTAACTACAAAACTATAAGCTGCGGATTTATTGTTCTTGTGTACTGAGATGCAATACAACTTTTCTTGTGCACAGTCACCTTACTGAGATCTATAAACCTACTAAGTTTCATGTTGATAGCTTTAACTAAGAATTATGCTCCATTATGCTTAGCAAAAGGTGCTGCTGCCAGGAACGAAAGTTACACATAAATGTCCCCAGGTTGGGAGATACAACAATTCATCTGTACCATCTTGATATACACATTAAACTAAATTAGTGCATCTTTAAACTTACATGCGTTGAAAATGTTCATACTCATTAGTAAAACATATCCCAGTTTTAATGCCAAAATCATACATACACAGAAATATGAAATTTGCAATTGCATTACTACTGGTAAGGATCTATGGACACCATTTAAACACCAAGATTAACCAATAAATCACGATTTCAAGTTATTCATTAACAATTATCAACGTGGCTTCACAACACAAAATTGCCCATTCAAAAGGTATCAGACTCATTCCAGAAGAAAACTAGTGGAACGACTTCTCACTGATTCCACTGCCAATGAGATGTGTGACATTCTGGAACAGGCTGTCAAAACAAAATGAGTCTCACTCAGGGAAAACAGGGCTTATTCCATGTGTGTAAAGTGTTGTCCCAGATTAGCCTGTGCAGTCTGCACAGGCTAGTCCGGGACAACACTTTTTGCTTATATTTTTCATTTAAGGAAGTAACTGCTTATCCAATTTAAGCATAAAGTTTCGTCCCTGATTATCCTGAACGAATTCTCACCATAGTCACGTTTCCGCTGCCGATGAGGTGTGTGACATCCTGGAACAGGCTATCCAGCTTGGCTCCCTTGTTCTCCAGCGTACCTCGCTTGATCAGCACTGCAACCGTCTGTAGAATCTGCTCTCGCACATAGCTCTGCATGCTGCAAGAAAACAAAATAAGCTGCACATTGGGAAAATGGGGCTTAATATATGTGCGTAAAGTGCTGTCCCAAATTAGCTTGTGCGGACTCAGGGGCAACACTTTCTGCTTTTATATTATTTTTTGTTTAAAGGAGTCTTTTCTAAACGAAAATCCAGTTTAGCCCGAAAGTGTCATCCGTGAGCTGACATTACTTAACTTCACAAGGCAGTAAGTATAATCTTAAACAATATCAATTCAATAACATAACTAGCTCAACAGTCGGATTGTTTGTTCGACTTGACTATCTTTTCCCTACATACCTGATATGTTGAGTGATGTAATGGAGCAAGAAGGTGCGTAGTGACTCGATATCCTCTGTCGACAGTATGGACCATTCCCTGAGGAGACTTTCCTGAATAGTGGTGGCTGCTTGGAACAGGACATAGTCTGTCTTGCATTTCTCTGCAACAAGCAAGGACCAACAGTTATACGTGGGAATGAACAGCAAGAGTGATGATACACAATATGATTTAAAAAATGCATAGATGATTTTAAAAGAGTGATAATAGACTAGTAGGTCTGTCATAACATGAAGTCCTGCGTTTTTTAATGTCTCAAATGATTATCAATCTATTCAGGATCAATTTTGAAACAGAGCATCACCAAACATGACTGTGTCTCTGACGCTTATCAATCTGGGTGACTTGTCTTAATTCATAACTTTATCGCCAAATAAGGATTTGATTTTTAAATGCGCATTCAGGTTTCTGGTTATAAAATAAGTTTAATGAACTATATAGACAGAAATGTTTGTACATCAACCAAAACATAAACTGTGACTAAAGGTTTAACTTTCTTTACTGTCATCTGAAAAATGCTTGTTTTGAAAAAAAAAATGTTAATGGTAAGCAAAAATATTTATTAGATCATTCACCTAGAATATGTTTGCAAAGGTTATAGGGCAGTTTTGTTTTCCTGAACTGCATGATAACTTGTTCGGCAGCATGTCTCTGTTCTGATGTAACAATGTTTGGAGGTGCCTACAATGTAAAAAACATCACACATTCATTAGTTTCTCGATGCAGCATTTTCTAATGTTTTAAATATTCATATTTCATTACTGCTTTTTAAATTTAGACATCCCAATAAAATAAATAGTGGCATAATTAAAAAATACGAATTGATCACCTAAAAAGTGATAAATAATTTAACTTGTTTGATAAAAATATATGACGTTTATGTAAGTGATGGGGACAGTGCTTGAAAATAATAACCATAATATTTATTAACTTGTGTCTTAAATTACAATTATTTAAAATGATGTAAACTTAATTGATTGTTGCTTATTCATGCTTGATTTAATTTTAGTGCTATCTATCCTATTTAAGCTGGAAATACTAGATGTGATAAGAAATCAGAATCTCGTACAGTGGTGTTGTTTTTGTGAGACAACATTTAAAATATATGATTTTTTGGTTAGAAAAAGTAATTTTGAAATAAAGTGAAGTCCTATATGATTGTCTTTTTTATAAATTATCCAATATATAAAAAGATGCGAATGATAATTCCTCTTGTACTGCGAGAATACCGGATTTCAGGCTACCAAATTGTTATATTGAAAGTACAAGACTTTACACATATGTTGTTTTTGATGATACTGATCCCAATTTTAAAGAGCATCCTGTGCGGAAAGTCGAACAGAACACAATTGTGAACCGCTTACACCCCATAGTTTGAGTAATAATCCGATTACATTCATATCCGAATAATGGTTAGTTTGTAATAAAGACGTTATCTCGTTTTAGACCTTAACACATATAAGAAATATATAGAATTCCTTAATATCATATACGATAACAACGGAGAATTTAACATTCATACCAAAACAATAAGCGATGCACTTTCTAACTGAGAAATAACTTGATCTTCCATGATCAAAAAAAATTACTGGCGGAAGTATCGTTAAATTTTCACATAGCTTGCGAAAAGAGAAGAAAAGGATGAAAGTACGACAGCTTACTCGAGTTAAGATGACAGATCTAGAGTGTACTCCACGTAAAAGGAAAAACTGAGAGTCTACCGCATTGTTAATATTTTTTGTTTTCCATAAACGCACTTAACTCCAACATAATTCATTAAGAAAATCAAAGATAATATAAAACATGCGAAATTGGATACAAACAAATTAGCAAAAAAGTGCGAAAACACCAAGAAGGTATCGATCTTATGACGTAGGAGCCATACAAAGGAATCACGGTAGACATACTGCGCTATCATGATTGGTAAATAACCAATATATGGATAATATACAAAACTCACAATAATGACGTCAAACTATAAACATAAAAAGAGAAAAAGAGCCAAACAAACAGTCTCCTTATTATAAAACGTTTTTTTTTTTTTTAAATATCAGAATGCATTAAGTATTTTTGTATTATATAAAGCGCCGAGCGATTGGTATCCGTTATTATTATAGGTCAATAAATGTTCTTTTAAAATTCAGTTTCTTAAGAAGTTGTTTTTTTGGGGGCCCTTTTAGAAATGCAGAAGGTAGAAAAATATTATTTAAAATGATTTCAGGATTATTTATTTTTTTTTGATTTTTTTTTGTAACAACAAGACGCAAGTTAATATTTAATTATTAATATACCGTAGCCTTAAAAAATAAAACACTTTTCAGGTCAGGGTCCGATAGCGTCGGATCACCTTGATACCGTTAATAGGTGCAGTAACTCTTTTTCTTCAAAAATAATATACTATGTTTGAACTAATTAATCAAAGACAATACACCAGTTTGCATTTTGGTAAATGTTTACTCCAAATATGAATACTATACAATGTAAAAAACCTAATTAAAAAAGTTTGGACTAGCTGTTCAAGATGAAGAAATTTTGAAAGTAATTTTGCCACTGATGTCTTTTTAACCGGGTAGGACCAGTTATGACCTCAGTGGAATTTGAACAGTCTTCTTTTTATTTAGATATAAATCAACTTTTGAGTTAAACCATAATTTAATATATGCCTAATTTCGTTGTTTCATTTACAGATAGTCTGATATGCATTTTTATATCATGTTTTTTTTTTTTAATGCGAACCAGTTACAGTTCACTCTCAACAAATGAAATGTTGGTTTTCCAGTGCTGTTCACGAATATTCGAATGGAATTTATTAAGTATATAATGCATTTGTTAATAACTAGATCACCTTTATTTGTTCATTGCAATGTTCACATTTCTCCCCGNGTGATGTTTACAAGTGTAACAATCAGAAGCATCAGGTATACTGAGATGTATACAAGTTCCTTAACTTATTTGTGCACTCTTATGTTTTATGATTTTCGAGAAAAATCACGAATGTGTACAGTTTGCCATGTTCAATTAAACATGTAACGTAGAATGTATTCACTAGTTTAATACATATAATCAGCATTTATAAAACCGTTAATCAATAACGATACTTTCACTTCCTTATATAAAAAAGTATCTAAACATGGCTCATTAGCTATTACGAATTTGGTGAACAATATTGGATGACAACTGGTTATGTTTCAGATCCGCTAAAAACTGCATCGCATTCGTCAACAGCCCGCCGTAAAGGTCTATGTGGAATATAATACGTGTTCTTTATGTCGCCTGTAGTGCGTGCTCCGCATTTAGCTGCTTCCTCATTTTGTGTTTTTTATCTTACTATGCTTTGCTTCTGCTTGTGTTTTATAACTGATATGATACATGTAGTGTTATTATTTTATCTGTTTTGCTTTTGTTTTATATGTATGTTTTATAGGCTGTAGTGCATGCTCCGCATTTATCTGCTTTCTCATTTTGTGTTTGTATCTTACTATGCTTTGCTTCTGTTTGTGTTTGTTTATACCTGATTTGTTTTTATAACTGATTTTATGCATGTAGTCTTAATACTTTATCTGAGCTGCTTTTGTTTTATATGTATGTATTATTAGCATAGCTTAACTTTATTTCTTACCAGTTGCATGATGCTTGTGTGTATGTTCTTTTGTTTTATATCCATATGGCCCTTATAGCCAAGGGAATATACAATTTCAATATAAGTAAAGATACTCTACCTAGTTGCCTCCCCTGACAATCATCTTAGTCTTTTAATTTCTTACATTGTTATACACTTTTTTATGCAAGGGACTTTAAACTTTACGACACCCTACCTTTCATTTAATACTAGCTACTTCCCCTTACTCTTATCCCATCTTATGAGTAATGTATGCTTAATGTGATAATAATAATATAATATACTGTCTTTTAATAGCCAGTGATGATATAATATAATATCTGAACATATGTCTTTTAACATGTCATTCTGTTATATTTATATGTCTTCCTATGCATGTTTGATATCAATAACTAATTTATGTGCTTTCATTTTACAGCTGCTATTATTTGTTATGTATACCATGTACTTTTGTTTGTCGGGAAAAAGCTATTAGCTTATGTTCATTGTTTATAATGTCCGACGTTAAATAAATCTTCTTGTATCTTGTATCTTGTACATTCTGATGAACATATACTGTTATTTATTAATTATCGACAATTACGCCGAGATTATTAAAAAAAAACACACGTGTGGCAATTATTAGGTTGCCCAAACTGCTTAATAATATTGTGCATCAAACGGGTTAACACGTTTTAAAGAACGCACAACTGTTGTGTTCATATTTTTTTAATTAATCGTTCATATTTTCAAGAAAGATAAGTAAAATAATGTCCTTTCTTACAGTGTGTATAGCACCTACAATTTTAAATTATGATCAAACTGCAATGATCAGGCATTTGATATAAAATCTGTGTAAACCCTTAAAAGTTACGCTCATTCCATATGTACGACACGCTTTTTTTGTCGGACAAAATGGCGGCCAGATAAGCGCTGCTAATGGTGTGTGAAAAATCGATATCTGATTGGCTAATCGGAAAATTTGATTGACAGGTGGCGACTGGTCAATTGCCTGTAGGATGTAACATCGAATCTATGTTCCTTTTGTTTAAAGGTGAAATGCTACTCCTTTTGAAACCCGTAAAAAAAAAACATTTATTTATTGAATTTAGTGCATATGAAAACGTGTTCACACTTCACTTCGATTCAATCACGGTGTAATTAGCGGGAACGAACATGACAAAGTCGAGAGTTTTCCCACATTCCGATCCACTTGCCAGTTTCATTCAAACCTGTAGTGGCGTCAATTTTACCCCTGAGCAGTGCGCATGCTGTCAATAACGAACCGGCGTTATAGAGCTTCGGATGTGATATTGCTCGCAACTTAAGTAAGAAAAATTGATAAAAATGGAAGATGACAGTGATAATGAAGAGTTTTCCGTTGAACCTTACATGTATGAGCCGGAATTTAATGACAGTCAGTCTGATTTTTCTGAATCTGACTCGGGCAGCGTGGAATCTTTTTCCGATGCTCGAGATGACCATCGTGTTGGGAATACGGATTGGTAAATATATAACTTTCTTACTTTGTTTAATGCACATGTTTGGGAATACGGATTGGTAAATATATAACTTTCTTGTTTTGTTTAATGCACAAAAATGCGAGAAAAAGACAAAAAAAATCGTTGATTGCACTTTTTCAGTACGAACGCGTTGAATACGACTACGTTGAATGGTTAATAAATATAATAAAATATCAACACATAACGGATACTTGCACCAGTGCTGAATGGAAAGGCATTTCTGTATCGACAATCAAACATATTTTGTATTTTCAGGTGTACATGTTCATGTTGCACACCGTATCGTATGCAGATTGAGTGCAAATGCTGCACCGAGTACGCAGAGCTGATGGAAAGGATGGAAGACGCAGGGGTAAAGTGCATAACTGAGCACACTGGCTTCCATGCCAACTGTCTCAACCCAGATGTCATTGAAGTTTCGTTTTACGAATTCCTTGAAATAAATGGTCCCATAGGTGATGAAGAACCAATACATGAGTAAGATGTTATTATTAATTTAAAAAAAAAATGTTATACAACCTGGACAGATAGTATGTGTGTTTTTTTTTTAAAGAAAATCCACTGCAGATATCAAATAACACCGTGTTTTTTTTCGTAATTTTAATAACACAATGTCCATTTGTATTTCATATTGTAAACATGTTTAAATACAAATAGGAATACAAATAACATGAAAAAGATAACAAATTTAATTAACAATTAAAATATTAATGTATACAACAAGTTGATTAAGTTGTTGAACTGTTATCTAAAATAACAATCTGCTACACCATGATTATCGGTTGCTTAAAAGATCTCTTCTTTTTCTGACATATTTTCAGTTATCGTAAAGTTTTATCAATATTTGAAATTAATATACATGTATATACAAGCTGGTTAAATTGTTCAAAAGTAAATTCACATAACAACCTGCTACAACATGGTTTGTGGTTGCTTACAAAAACTTTTCTGACAAATTTCCATTAAGCGAGTTCGTTAAATTGTTACGTATCAACATTTGAAATAAATATATATACAAGCTGATTAAGTTTGTTTAATTGTAAAGTTAAGTAACAATCTTCTACAACATGGCTTGTGTATATGCAAAAGTTGAAAAGTACCAATGTTTTACTAATATTCATAAGTATTGCATCCTTATACATTTAACTTCAGAGTCTACAGATGCATTGCATATAGAAGACTGGCTCTTTGGATTTGGAAGTGCCTGAGCAAGAATGACAGACGACCGCTTCCATCATGCGCTGTGGCAGCCATTCGCCAAAGGTTTCCGTCCGGCGCTTACACTGGGTTTCGCTTCGCTAATAAAACCGCGACCGATGAGCCTGAACAGCCTCTGTCTTCATGATCCTCTTGGCAGATGACGACAGCAGTGGTGGTGAAAACAGAACAACATAGTCTGAAATTTATATTTTAATAATAATTGATCAATTTTCTTTCTTTAAAAAACAAACATTTTGATGAAAGACTGAATGTGTTGTATTTATTTTTATATTATATATAGTTCCACTACCAGGTCACAACAATGCACTTGTATCCAGATTATTCTAAAAACTCAAAAACGTCCGATTATCCTGCACAAATGCACAGGATTCAAAATATGTTTTAAAGAAATATAAATACGTGGAATGTTGTATTACATTCATAATTATCACCAGATTTTTATAATACTTAATTTCTAAATATAATTTCCACATTTCAGTCAAGTTGAATTCTGCAAAGCTGTATTGTATTGTTTATGTGCAACGGCATAATTCTACAAGATAATTCAGTACTGGTATATGCCGTTATTATTTCTACGATCGCATTCATTATGAATACATTACCATAAGTGCAATCCTCTTTGACTGGTTTCACCACACGGTGCCAAGCCTTTTACTTCGGAAAGGTGAGTCGATATCTTTTTTCACCCTGTCTGGTCTCTGCCTGCTTGCGGTTTGCATTGGCCATCGAATGCAAAGCAGCAAGGTGCAGTCTGCAATTTAAAAGTAACATTATTTAAAGAAATAACAATATAAACAAAAACCCAAAACAAAAATTTGACTCCGTACAGCATCAAGGATTATTGAACTACTTGGTCAGATATAAATCACAAGCATAAAATTTGGGTCAATATAAAAGCAATATAGATTTTGGCATTTGCATTTTTCAATGTACATAAAGCTAAATGCTCATAGCTCAAGGACCAATGCCACCAAGTGTCAATGTTCCTACATTTAAAAAAAAAAACCTTTGGACACATGTTTGACGAACAGACCTCTATGGTGATTCCAGCTTTGCGGGTGTTGGACCTTCCTACCTTTGCTTCATTGCTGCATAGGAGAAGCTGAGGAACTTTGGGGCAAACTGACACACCACCTTGTGATGCGACTCCAAGGCTTATGTCTGCTCAGTGGGTGACAACATCCGAATATCGGCCAGGAAACGCTTACGTTCCGTTACAACCAACAGCTCTGTGTGGGCCTTAGAACCTGAAATTTACAACAGATTCTTTAATTTGTACTTCTATTGTTATTTTAACTCCGGCATTGTAATCTACATATGCAAAGAACCGATACAATTTTGAAGGATTAAATAATCCGATGATTACTCTGAAGTTTCGTTAAAATGAATCAATGTATGAAATGTTGACGGATGGACAGATTGATTTAGGACGGACGACGGACAACGGGCGCTCTAACAACAGGACACAAAAAAGCAATAAGGTAAATTCACAATGTTTGACTTTAAAAGCCGTTTGGTGATTTCAAAGCTAAATGAAACATTGTAAAGTGGCTAATCCGCAGACACACAAATCGCTTTCGTGGATTTATTCAAACTAACTTGCGTGCATGTTTAAGTTCATTATACTCATTATAAAAACGGTGCAATCGTTACTAATTTGATGACGACTTCAATTTATGAATTGGTATAAGTTATATGAAGATATAATGGAATTCATTGTTTTAAAAATATGAGTTTGCAGCTATTATTAAAATGCATATATTTTCCAAAAGCTTATCGTTATGAAGACTTTAAACTTTATAGAATACACATTTGTAATGAAATAATAAGTTTTATGAAGAAAAAAAAAACGTTTAATATAACACAATCGCACTGAAGAGTTTTCATTTGCTGCTTTAAACATAACTGCAGTGGGCTCCCTGACAAGAACGTTGCATAAAAGGAGCACACTGCCGATCGCATAACTTTTATATACGGTATAAACAGAAACACAGTTTCGGTGCTTTTTGAATAACATTAATGCTCATTTCGATGAAGAGTCGTTTATGAACAATATTTAACAGTATTTGAAGGAATCTTGGACTATTCACCCCCAAGACAATTCACCCCCTGGACAATTCGACCACAGAATTTGATTTCCTTGGACAATTCACCCCGAAAGACAATTCACCCCCAAGACAACTCATCCCCATATTTTTATATAAGATTTTAGTGTCATTTTCTTTTGTCATCTTTGAAAATTAGTTGTGAGCAGAGGTTTTGGGGTTATAATTTTGACTTTGCAGCACAATTTTGATGTGAACATAATAATTTGTAGTATGTAAATGAAAGATGACATTGTGATTTGTGTCAAATGCAATTCAACCAATGTAGTTTTCTATAAACTGGGTAACAACATATAAAATTGAAATAAATAAAGTATTTTTTATAATATTTGCGCATTTGTTTTAAATAATATTATTAGGTTACTATTTTATTATTAGTATTTTGTCAAATATTGAAGTCTATTAATTAATGTCATTGAATTCTTAGAGTTTTACATTATCACAATTACTTATTTATTCATGTTAGATGGGATAATTAATTTAATTAAATACAATGGTTTAAATTGAGTAGAAAACCTAAGTTAAAGAAAGGAAATTTAATCGTGTGTGGAGCGTGCCATTAATGGGTATTACAATCAAGCATTCACACCCCCTGATGAAGCTTAATCAAAGTGTCAAAACATATTAACAAAAGTGTCAAAACAGATAAATAAAGACTTCAGTTACACACATTGACAAATAATTATGTTGAACTGGGCAATTCTAAAGGTCTAACATCTCAAAAAAATCTGGGGTGAATTGTCCAGGGAGCAGGGGTGAATTGTCTAGGGGGTGAATTGTCTCCTGGGGTGAATTGTCTTGGGGGTGCATTGTCTCGCTCCCCAAAATCTCTATTTGAAGTAAACGCAATACAAAAAAAAACATCAATGATATAAACGTGTTACAACATGGAAAGTAGCTATATGCTCGGGGTTGTCTCTATTGAAGAATTAAAACACAGAAAAAAACAACCTATATAATGTCTTAAATGCACGATCCCAATAAAGCTAAAAAAAAACTTGTTTATTTCCACAAACCAATCTACCATATTTATGTGTGTCGACCCTTTACTTTTGTTGTTATTCAAGGTTGGATTTTCGATTTTAGTTTGCTCCATTTAAACATATTTAGTAATTAAACGCTTCAAATACGTCAACATCTAAAAACGAATGTTTAATAAAGATTTGAGAGATTTCTCTTTGTGACATTTCTGATCTTTTCGTTAGTTTTACTTAAAAATGCGATAATTTTAAAAATAATATTTTTTTATGACCGACTGTTTGTTTACAAATGGCGTCTGGTTGAAATTCGAAACACACTTTTTTCGGTATTTTTAGTGTGTGTGTATGTATACAGTTTTTGTTGGGGGTTGTGGGGGATGGGGCCTTTAGCCCTTATGTGGGGGAAATTTTACGCGCGATTGTCCACTTTGGGGGAAAATTGTGCGCGTGTTTTCCTTAATGAGGGAAAATGTTAAGGGTCTTACTTTTACGGCTAAATGGGTTAAAAAGA
>VMBQ01001370.1:11323-89294 GCA_007657795.1 Dreissena rostriformis
CTAGATCACACAAATTACCTGTATTTCATTCGAAATCATAGACATGGAACGATCATTTTCTTCAAGGCCGCCATTTTGGCATTGTTGTTGTTGTTGTTGATCTGTACCATAGCTATTTCGTACCTATTACTTTTGGGGTATCAACTACTATTAGTATTGAAAAAGCTAGTTATAATTCTTCTTTTGCTTCTTTATCTTCTTATGATTATTATTTCCAATTTCATTTCTTACTGTTTTGCGCATATTGCAAACTTAGTTTTTTGTTCGAGCTCAGTTACAAACATAGTTGAATTTAACCTCCAGACCAAGGGAGATAACATGAACCTTTACTACAAGGATTTATATTGGATGAAACAAACTCAAAATATAGTTTATTAACAGGTAAATTTCCATATATTTTGCTCAATATATACCATTTAGGCAACGTTCTTTCATAATAGTCACAAATATGTGTGTATTTAAATTCAGGAGTGATGCGACCGAAATTCGTGTCGGTAGAGTGGAGTATTGACGCCGAGAGTCTGCCCAAGCAAAAATCATAAAAAGACTCTATGGCGGCAATTTATATTGACAAAACTAATACTTTACATTGCTTTCCTTTTTGTGTCGTTTTTATAAAAAAGCAAGGCAAACAGGTGAATATCATACACAATGAATTAACATTGACAAAGTCAAATACTTAATACTTGATTGAGATGCTTTGTTAATACCTGTCATGCCTAATAATACATAAAAATTTCAATTTTAAGTGTCTGAAATCAAAATTGCACATAAAAAATGGTTCTGTCTCCACACCCACACAGGAAATTTTTGTAGTCAACCTGAAAATAAAATAAAGAAGCCTTAAGAAAAAAACATCAAACACTCATTGCACAACTGCTTTACTAATAAAATTCTAGATCTATAAATTGGTATTAAACTATATAGTTAAATTTATATTTATATTATAAATATATGTTAAACATGCAAAGATTAAACAATAACATAAAAATAATGAGTCATACAAATTAAAAAAATACTCACAAAAATAAATTTGTCAACAAAAAGGTATTACCTTTCCGAATTATTGTTTAGATGGGTTGATGTGAAGCTGTGCCGGGATGCAGGGGGGGGGAGGGNTCTTGAGTTGGTTGAGAGGCAGAGAAAGACTCTGACCAGTGCAACTGACGATGGTAGAACTGTGCCGCCAAGAATTTGGGTAGATATCATGACGGTTGACCCATGGAATGTGTGGTCGCAACTTTCTGCCATTAAAAGAAAAACATTATTTAATAAAATAAATGAGATAACATTTCAAAATTGAGTTTATTAATAACATGTTTATGGCACAACTTGAACAAATTACAACTTTAATAGACACAATATTATGATTACAAAATGAAAACGTATAAACGCCACTTTTAATATATAAAAAAATAATTAAGGAATTCTTTAGTATTTTTATTATAGACTCAGGGATTTTTTGCTTATTAAGGGAATAGGCGTTTTCCCTCAATTTTGAATGAACAGTGTGTGACTATTTTTTTTCCCCAATTTTGAACAGTGCGCGACTCATTTTTCAAATCTTGCACAGCGCGTGACTCATTTTTTAACAATTTTGAACAGTGTGCGACTCATTTTTCCACAATTTTGAATGAACAGTGTGTACATGACAATTTATTTTCCCACAAATTTGAACAGTGAGCGACTCATTTTTTCAAATTTTGTACAGCGCGTGACTTAATTTTTTAACAATTTTGAACAGTGGGCGACTCATTTTTCCACAATGTTAAATGAACAGTGCGCTACTCATTTTCCCCCAATTTTGAACAGTGCGCGATTCATTTTTTTTCAAATTTTGAACTCGTCCGAAAAAGCGTGTGAAAAAGCTCGGCAAGCCTCGCCTTTTCCTACGCCATATTGGCCTCGTCTGATATCACATGATATCAAAAGTCACCAACCATATATTCTCTATATATCAGTAATGCAGTTACAAGAAGATATCAATTCGCCACCGTATCATTACAATGGCCGCTAAGCATGCGTTTAAGAAGCAGGTACGCCATTGACAGTCTAATGCGGCGATATGATGTTCATTTGTCAGCATACATTTGTCTTTTCTTCAAGCCGGGGACCAGAAGCATGTCGTTTGCGATAGCGTGGATGTGGCCGGACACCGGCAACTTGAGCTCAACAGCCTCGCTTTCATTCTGGAGGGTTCCCGACTCTCCAACGACCCCGCCCTCTGCTACCGCCACGTGTACCCCACCATGAAGCGGCGGGAGGACACCTTCGATAAACACTTACAGTCAAGTAGGTGCTTAGTATCCACCGCCAAAGGCGGAGTGATATATAATTGGCGTTGTCCGTCCGTCCGTCAGTCAGTGCGTCCTTCCTTCCGTTAGTCTCTCCGTTCGATTTGCACCCATCCATAAACAAAATTTATTATGCGGGGGATATCAATTCAACGAATTTGATTGTAAAAATAACAAACGCGTCATCAGTACCATATGTAAAGTAACTCTAATAAGCTCAAAAGGAGTGTTTGCTCAATCTACAAGACATGTTGTTATGCCCCCGGTCGGGTGGCATATAGCAGTTGAACTGTCAGTCCGTCCGTCTGTCTGTCTGTCAGTCTGTGCGTCCGTCCGAAAACTTTAACGTTGGTCATAACTTTTGCAATATTGAAGATAGCAACTTGATATTTGGCATGCATGTGTACCTCATGGAGCTGCACATTTTAAGTGGTAAAAGGTCTAGGTCAAGGTCATCCTTCAAGGTCAAATGTCAGTTTTTTTTTAATTTATTTTTGATTCAAAGCGGCGCAGTAGGGGGCATTGTGTTTCTGACAAACACATCTCTTGTTTCATGTTGTTTTATACATACATTTAGATATTCATAATATGCACACATTTACATTTTGGTATATATATCTACTACATTTTTGTATATAGTCGTGAAGACACATGCTTCGGTAAGAGTCTTTAAGTTTATTATATCTACCTATCTTCTAATACGTAAACTCTTTTTTTTTCGCGGGTTTGTACATTTTTAGTTTATTATAAAATACTAAGCTTTATTATATAAATATAAGTGCGTTGAACCAAACTGTATCTATTTTACTCCGTTTTTTTTTCCAGAAAATAATGTTGGGTCGTACAGAGACGTGAAGCCACAGTGGTCTATAGACGTTGATCAGGAGAAACCGTACGTTTACTTTAAGTATTATCCGAAAATCGTACTTGCCGTTCTAACATTGATATAAAAACAAAATAAAATTATCCTTACAAATCTATCAATACAACGCAAAACATCTGGACATGAGAGAGCATATAACAAAATAGTTTTTTATTTCAATGGCAAAATCGTATTTAATGGCCAATAAACAATTTGTTCGTTCTTTAACATTATTAAAGAAGCTTAAAACGCCATTATGAAAATATTATTGGCTTCTTTAACCCATTTATACCTAGTGGACTCTCCCATCCTTCTAAATTGGATCAATTTATTTCCAAAATTAGGGATGTCTAGTAAAATTTAATTCTATATTTAGAATTTTTCTTACAGAAATTCCTTTAAGCAAACAGCGCAGACCCTGATGAGACGACGCATAATGCGGCGTCTCGTCTGGGTCTTCGCTGTTTGCCAAGGCCTTTTTTCTAGACGCTAGGCACACATGGGTTAATAACAATATACTAATGTCGATGTTTCTCCCGAAAACAACCACATATTTTAGCCTCGCTTTTTGAAAATGGGGTTTATTGCATGTGCGTGAAGTGTCGTCCCAGATAAGCCTATGCAGTCCGCACAGGCTAAGCAGGGACGAAACTTTCCGTCTAAACTGGAATTTTTGCTAAGAAGACTTTCTTTAAATGAAAAATATCATAAAAGCGGAAAGTGTCGTCCCTCATAAGCCTGTGCGGACTGCATAAAACCCCTTTTCACAGAGCTCGGCCCAAAAGCAAAACTCCAGAAAGCTTCCACATATATTTATTATAACACGATTGGTAACGGGTACTGTTATAAGTGTTATTTCTTGTCGCATCCAGCAAATCGTCACCAATTGTATTTCACGTTCATCGTAAGGACGAATTGATCGAACATAATATTGAACTGAAAGGTACATGCTATTAAAGTGCAATGTTGTTCCAGAGCCGACGAAATGCAAGTAGGAAAACGTACACGATCTATTGAGGGAACTTCACTGTCGGGTATGTGCAATGCGCATTGCGGGATGGTTAGGGAGGGTGGAGTGGGGCTCAGAAGATCCCGTAATTTGAATTAACAGATATATCTTCTTAAAAGTTTTACGAAAACGTATTCTATGCGCATTTGACGTTGCTGACGTCATTTGGCCAATATTTCTTTCATGCGATTGGTCAGGCCAAGAAAAGGTACTCAACGAAAACGCTCAAATAGTTAAAGTAACATTCTTAGAATAAAACAAAAACGGAAACAACATCAAGCACGTGTATAACTTTCTTTCAATTAAAATCAAATAAAAGCCCATTAAAAAATATTGAATTAAGAAGAAACTTCTTACAGAAAATACCGTTCACACAACACATGAGTAGTTTGATTTTAGATCAATATATCATATACTACATACACAAACAATACATCACCATTATGTTATCGTCTGTATTTGTAGCTCCATCTAAGAGAACCCAGGTCACATGCCGGTCCCGGAGCGTGGATCAAGCGCGGCGCCAAACCACGTGCTTCGCGTCAAACGCCTTCCAGACTAACGGAAGTGAATCCGGTGACCGCCACGCTCTAACGCGTGGCACTCATGACGTCACCACATCCGCGTCGGACATTCCAAAATTGACAGTTGAAGAACTTAATAATGCTTTGGTTCTTCTCCACCGTTCTCCTGTTAATCAATGTTTGCCCATAGATCAACATTTTACAAGCAATACAGTAATCACAGACCCACAAATACCGTGTACTATCAGTAACTCTCAGAGCAAGACTGTATGCGAAAACAACGTCATCGGGAGCGTTTCTCATGCAGACCAGACATTTCCTAACGCAATGGTTAGTGGACCAACTGAATCCGCGCAACACGCGTGTCCTGCGACCAATGTTTATATTGCTCAGCTTGACTCGAATAGATCTGATGGCCAGGTAAACTTGAGCGCTGTCGCGTCGTGCGTGATCCACATCTCACAGTTGTTGTCGGGACTTCCGGTGGAATACAGGTATGACGCCATGCAGGCGGTGATGCAGCACGTTGAGATAACCGATAGGTGCGGTGAAAGTGNTACACCTGGGTAGAGAGGAGCAGATGTAGGATAAATTTCTTGCTCAAGGAAATTCCAGTGGCCAGGGCGGGAACCCGGGACCTCTCGATCCCTACGCCAGCGTCCTACCATTAGACCACCGCTCCCACACTGTTTGAGTTAAAGCAGGAGCCAGTTTTAAGTTTTAAGTTTTCAACTATTTCTATAATAATTTGATCTGTATTCATAACAATCAAAGATTTGTCTGCCGAAAAATCCAAAATAACGTGCATTTCCCCATACGACCCTCAATCAAGCTACCACGTTTCAATAATCTAGCTTACACACATTTTGTGTTACCGTAGGATTCAGATGAAGTTTTTGAATTATTCTCGTAACCATAGCAACAACACTTTTTGTCCTACGAAAAAGGGAAACAATATATATGTGCATATTTCCAATATCACCATCTATTCCCAAGTTTCAACAATCTAGCTTAATGACTTCTTTTAGTTGTCGCAGAATCCAGATTCTATCGGATAGACGGACGGACCAGAGGAAAACCTATGGTACTCTCCGATTACACCGGTAGGGGACTCAAGTTACCAAATCTAAAGAGAATTTTAAATACTTGCCTGGAATATCAGCACCTTCTCTATTTTTGTTACTCAGTGTTTTGTTACGATTCAGCGTTTTCATCTCGTCATTTGTGAAGTAATTGGCAACAGACAAGAGTTGCTGAAATGAATCCTAAAATGATCTTTTTTTTTAAATATCTTTAAAAAAATGTATATAAGAATACATGTAGATTATAAGTAATACAGCTATTGTTAATATTTATGATATATTGTTAGGGCCACCAATTTTGTTTTATAAAACAAAGAATCAACCACATTTTACTCAGCGTGATGTACAAATAAAATGGTTGACGTGTGTGCACATTCTCGTAATACATGTATTCATTCATCGAAACAACGTTTGCTATCTCAACTAAATCTTTACCTTGAATAGCTTTTGTTTTGTAGCTTGATCCATACTAGCTTGCTTCCGGAACTGGTCAGCAGAGATGGGAGCGCTATCCATCGTCAGAGCATGTGCCAGAGCCGCATGAAGAAACTGGTATTGCTCCTGAAGTGCAATACAAATAAAAACTATTATTTATTAATGATTACATTAGATACGTTAAACATGTGTTCACACCTGTAAAACTATACATACCTAAATAAATGTACAGACAAACATCCACCACAAAAAGGTGACATTAACAATAAATTGATACCCTGATTATACTCATTCGTTTCTGCATTGCACCTTTATCAACAACTACGGAAAGAGGCGCAATGCTGCAACGTCAATAAAAGGAGTATAATCAGAGGATCAATTATTATTTAATATTCCTAAGGATAATAACATCGAGCTTATAAATTAATAATTAAAAAAACAACACTATTATAAAATCAAGAAAAATGAAAACAGAAAAACCAATCTTTAATCGGAGAATGACAAATGTGTGAAATAGTTGTCCCCCTACCGCTGTCTGGACCATGTTGACCCTGTTCCTTCTCATGTTTAGCACACATCCATGAATCTCCACGGCTCCTTCTGCCTCGCCCTCATGTATCAGAATGTCCAAGGCAATGTACGTCCCCGTTCGGCCTATACCGGCACTGAAGCGAGATAAAACAAAGATATACAATAGAACAACGATCACCTGTCGACAACTGTCACTTTGGTCATTTCCAGTGACTGACCGCTGTTATCAGGTTGGACTGTAGATCGATTATGACCACGTGTATCAGAATTGCAAATGCAATCTACGTCCCCGCTTTGCATATATTAACGCTGAAGTGATATCACACGTTAAACAGAATGTCAAGGGTGATGCACGTTCTCGTACGGGCTATACAGGCGCGAAGGTATAAGCACACATCTAAAGGTTTATAATTCCACCAAGTATCAGCAGGAACAGGACAATATACGTCGCCATACGGCCTTTACGCCACTGTTGTGAGATTATACAAATAATAAAGATTGATAAGGCCCTCGTATATCAGATTATCAAGTCGACTTATGTTCCCATACGGCCAATACCATCATTTAAGAACAATCACATAATTATGTTTCGATAATGCCCGCATGTTTCAGAATGACCGCGGCAATGTGAGTTATTGTTTCCAACGTGTTACTGGACTACTTTTATCTTGACATGTATTAGCCGGTTAAATAGCAAACTAATAGTATTATAAAATACCTGCAATGGACGAGTGTAGGGCCGCCTAACTGATTGGGTGCCTTAAGCACTCTATGTCTGAGCTCCAGGATTGCTGTTACGTCCTCTGGAATACCTCTGTCAGGCCAGGCAGTGAAATGTAGGTGATGAAGGGTACGGGTGCTAGAGCCCTGGTATTGGAAAAAAACAATGAAACGGCTTAATAGCTAAATTGCACATTTTGGGATAAACTAAAACAACAATTGTCTTACTATCATTATGAAGTTTTATATTCATACGTTTACAACATACACAAGGTTTAATATATTGGCAGCTTTAAAGAGAGACATATTTGCGATTGTAAACAATGAAGAAAACAAATCAGTTTTGCATATGTGTGATGCCTGACATTTGGAAATATCATAACCTTAGCTCCATTTCTGCCGTCAATTTTACTTCCGCTAGTTATTTTAAAGGTACGTCGGGTAAACTCGGCATACACGTCTTCTGTTAGCATCCTGACCGACACCTTTCCGTAAAGCTTTGTTGAATCCGAATCTGGCCAGTATTTCTCACACTTTTTCTTCTACAAACACGTTTAAAAAAGTCGATTTAAAATTAAATTATAACGCTTTCTTTTGCTTTAATACGGCAAATATCTTGTACGTTTTAAAGTAATATCAATGACACGTAGTTTACAACTATATATTTTTTTTACATTCTCGACCAGGAACCTATTTTGGGTACCCACCAATTTCAATGACTTTTTAATTATTTTATTTTTAAGTTTGAGCCAATATTCAAAGCATAGTTAAATATTAAATATTATAAACGTTAAATAAAATATATATGTATTATTAAATATTATAAATGCTGCAATTATAACAACCACTGACCCCTTCTTCATCGAGATTGGTAACCATGACGACAGTCTCGACTTTCTGTTGCCAGATCATGGTCCAGAAAACACTGAAGTCTCCCATCTGCTTTGACATCGGACCTGGATAAAATTGCGTGATTAAATAACCTTGCGAAAGGCGATTTCCTTCTTTATTTTCTATATATTGTTCTATTTTATTTTATTTATTGTATTGTTGTTATTAAAGACAATATAACACATATACGGGTCATAAGCCTTTATGTTGGCATATTATGTTGGCATATTTTCAAATATTCTGTAGATATGTCCATACTGAAGTCATAAATTTGTGATGGTAAAAGTTGACATCTGATAGAGAATTACGGACAATAATGTGGAAAATGTCGCAATAATAGGAGATGACTGAAGCAAATCAATTAAGTTAAAAGTCGTTTAATATGCATTAACCTTCACACGCACTGGTTTATACTCAAAATGAAAATAAAAACATTAAAACATGTTGTTAATTTTGTAATGATGCTGTGCTCTAGCAGGTTCTAAAATAAAACATGAGAAAGGCACCTAATACAGTTGCAAACACCGTCGTTAAATATATTAAAGTAATGGTGCACAATAAATCCCGTATCTTATTATGCATCATTTTACTTACCAAGCGACGCAATGTATGCATTTCTCTTCTCGTACCCCTAAAATATATACCGATATCAAGTTAAATTATAGGCATGCAACCGGTAGTGACTGTATGTGGTTTTAAACTACATACATATATTTCAGCATGAACACACATATTTATGTGAAATAGAAACCATAGGAATATTGCACGTCAATCGTTTTTATTGAGGCTCAAATGGCGTAAATCTCACGCTGTGTTAACCTTCAATAATGTCGTAAGATTGCACAGCATGTTCAACTATTAGTTATCCATGCTTAACGAAGCATTCTACAATGATTGTACCACACTATACATGCAAAGAAATACAAATGCATTAAACACAATCCCTTTACCTGGACTCGTGTTAAAAAGCAACTAATTTATATCATTGGTAATGGTAGTTTTCAACTCACGTCAATATAATTTGCATTGATGTAGTCCGAGTTGCCTCCCTTTATTTTCACTCTAGTCTCGTCATCTGAAACCACCCATGCATATCGAATGGTTTAACAATCCAATACTGCACTGAGATTAGTCGCGATAAAATAAGTAATGGTTTAACGCATTCAACAAGAGCAGAAGGATATAATAGCATTGCTAAATATAGCCAGATAGTTGAAAAGGGTATTTTATCCTTTTGAATTGGTTAATAATAAAGCAGACGCTTTATAATACACCATGTAGGAAGTTTGAAACGTTTGGTTGAATATTGAGTTCAAAGCAAACTTAAAACGCTGTGTGTTTGCGTTCTTATTTAATCCTCAAGAAATAGTGAGACATCAACACGAATGAATACGTTCATAATTTTAACGTCATGTTTGGTAAATAACTTTTCTATTGAATGTATTTACCACAATGCTATTCGAACTGCACTTTTATATATGTACTTACAAGCATAAATGCCCTGGTATCTGTTTTTCACCAAGTTTTCCTCTTGTCTAGCCACGTTATAGCTTCTGGTTAGTCCGTAGGGGAATTTCTAAAGTCAGGTTAATCAAACATTACTTGTATATCATAATATGTACATGTAAAATTGTGCATTTGTTTGCACAATTCTTGAATTTATCAAGTAAACAGTAACATGAAAATATTTAAAATAACTATGCAAATAAAAAAATAGAAATCAAATAATCAGAATTAAACATAAAAGAAAAATCTTAATTTTCTGATAGCTTATATGAATGCCTTTCTTTAAAGCAAATTACACACACGTTTAGGATCAGCTTTAGACAAACGCCTAATTTAAAACACTTATATTGTCAGTACGTTTGTTTTCATCTGCGTAAACGATGTTCAACGGAGCTCAGATAAAATTTGCATGAGAATATATAAACAAAACTTACTTCAAATTCATCGTCAAAATATTCCAACGGTTTAGAAGAGACAAAATCCATCAATTGATCGACAGCAATCTTTCTTTTCTTGATATCTTCCAGTCCTATGTAGTAGACATTCTCTTCCTGGTGTGCATATTTGTTCGGGTTACCCTGGTGTTTGGATAGAATCCGCCTATCATCATCATCTGAGGAAAAAGGAGTCAATGAGATAATTAAGTACAAACATGTCATGATAGATTCTTTGATACAGAAATTGATCCTGATGAAAGAGGAGTGGTTGAAAGAATCCAGTGACCTTGTTTGAAATAGAACAAATGGGGTGTTCATCTGGACATTGCTAATAGTAATTGAACTTATTAGCATTTAGTAATTTCGTTTCAACCCTTACACTTCTTCCTTATTATTCTTTGTGTATTGATAATGACTTGACACACACAAATGTTTTTCACAATATGCAAATGTATTCCAGGTATTTACCATGAGTGTTGCTAAACCCTATATTTTGATGCACATTATTGGACAAATGTATTAATGTGTGATGTGTAATGAAACGAGCATAGAAAAACTGAATTTTAGCATCATATATTAAACAACACAAACACATCATAAAGACATATAGCTGAAATCTTTATGTATACGTTCGCTACAGCATTGCGTATACTTTTTATATGTAAATCAGTTAAACACTAAAATGCTCAGTGTCTCATCTGCCTGAACATCCTCAAAATAAAAACAGTCGGAAGTTACATCTTCAATCACTTTATACGAGCTCAAACTCGCGTTCACACGTTTTTCCGGAACTGTGCGGTATATTTAAGAAAACCAATCGTGATATTTAATATGTTAATGCGTTTCAAAAGACGTTTCGTTTGAGTGGTCTAGAAATTGCGTAGACATTTGTACTGTACATAAAGTTGTAACCAAGTTCCACTAGAACACATTTTTAAATGTTTCAAAGATATTAATAAGAGTAATATTTATTAATTTATTTCTTGTTTCAAATGTCTTTACAAGTGCAAATAAACTTTGAACATTTTGATTTTGTCAATCACATAGTAAGTGACATTTTGTGTCAATAAAACACAACAGAGTTTTGGGCTGAGACAAAAAATTAACTGTAAAATAAAATGAAATTCAAGTACCACTGTAAAATGTCCTATATATATAAAAGGTGATCATTTGCCAATCCATGCGACGCAGCCATATACACAAATGTTTCGAACTAATATCACAGCATTTCGACAATCAATTCAAAATCATAAGGAAAAGCAATACGATTGTAACCGGTTGAATTAAATTAGGGCAATACACCTTTCACTGGCATTAAACGAAACCCTATGTATTGTTATTTGTATTTGTAATGGTTTGATTTGCAAAAAAAAAGCTAGCTGAATAATTTGTTCATCATATGTTTTGTTTTCAATACAAGACAAGTTACAATACCTATTTCCAGCACACTTTCATCGGTGTCAATTGCAACAGAAGTATTCGACTTTTGAACATCATCGTTGTTTTTGCTTTGTCTTTCAATTCGGTAGCTCCTTGAATTGTGAGTAGTACCAGGCATTCCTGACGCTGAAACATCTGGTTTAGATAATAACAGAACAGATTCTAACATCAAAATAAATGTAGTATAATGTATATTGAATAGTTAAAAGCAAAAACATATATATACCGCTATGGAATGAACTGATGTCTATGTAAATGTAAACATGTATATAGTAATAATCTTTACTATTGTCTGCTCTTTGCTTTTTACTGGGCGTGTTAAATTAAATCTTACAATATGATCGGCATTCATACACAAGATTTTAAATCATTTATTGTCATTTTACCCAAAGTATAATATCATTTTATTTAAATTAAATTTGTTGAGGAGTTGTTGCCTTTTTTCATTGCGCATGTCTCCTTCCAACGTTCCATGTATTAATTTATGAAAACACGGTTACATAATGCATTATAATAGCATAGCGTTATGCACTATTATGTAGTTTATTTAAACTACCTTGTTTAGCCACAGGTTTCTCTATTTCGTCTACGGTGTGATATTCGTTGGAGTAGCCTGGATGAGGGTCACTCTCTGCCTTTTTTCTGTGTAGATTGTAAAACATTCGAACGTTTGTAACTTTTAATATAGTGTATGTTTAACGATGGCTCTAAGAATCCGACTAAATAATATGTTTGACACCGTGTCATATTTATAAGTTCAAACTAATAAGTTAATAAACACTCAAACACACATCTGTATACATAGAATAATACGGCTCAATTGGTAGTTTTCGGCTCAGGGACAACTTGAAAGTTCCCCGGGTACTCTGAAGTATACTGCAATGTACACCGGGTAAGGAGGTACCTTTAGTATATTTGTCATACCCCGGGTACGTTGTAGTATACTTAAGACAACCCGAGGTTCTTTTAAGTAGTACCCGAGCCAATAATAACCAATCGAACAAAAATACAGAACAACAGAAAGTTTAAAGTTAAAGTGCTTAAGTTCAGTAACGAATGACAAATACCTCATTTTTAAAACGACCACGATGACCACTATGAGTATTAAAAGTGCCACACCCCCTCCAGCGGCCCCGGCAATGATAGCTACTGGTGGATCACTCTTGTGTTCATCTCCACTAGCTACTGGAGGATTACTCTTGTTGTTATTTCCATCAGGAGTAGTTACAATCACACCTGCGTAGAACTTAACTTTGAAGGTTTTGATTTGACGCACACAAGAAAACAATCAACTTACACATAGTCGAGGTTACATTTTGTATTTTTGTATAAGTATTTTTAATATATAAATCAATGTATCATCAACCTACCTTGAAACAAATACAATGTTCATTAACATCTTCAGTGAGTTTACCATGAAAGAGGTTCCTAAAAATCTTCAGTGAGTTTAACCATGAAAGACTCAAGAGTTTCATTTTACATATACATATAATGCAATATTTTTATTGCTAAAATTCGTTTGTCGAAATTGACAAACATACCACAACTTATATATGAACTATAATAAGAATTCGTATAATTACCACATTTCATCCCTGTAAACCCCTTCACACAGCCATCGATACAATTGCCAACTATATCACAAGAAGCGGGTGCGTTGACTGTGGATCTTGAACACATTTCAGGACACTTTTGATCGCAGAGAAGACCGTAATAACCGGGAATGCAACCTCTGTTACACGCACCACTGTCTCGTAAACATTCGTTGAATTTACAGTTTGAACTGCATGACAAATTGCACCACCCACCGTATACTGTATTGTTTATACATGTTTGGCATGCTCCTGAATGTATGTCACACGTTAAGTTGTCGCACGTATTGAGGCATGTGTTTTGACATATTTTACCAAAGTGACCGCTCACGCATCGTGTGCAAGACGTGCCGTTCATACATGCGTCACACTGATTAGGACAAGTAACATGACAGTTACCGTTGTATTGATCGCATTTTGCTGAACATTGCGAAGGACATTGATGTTCGCATACGTTTCCATAATATCCCGATATGCAGCCGTAGCATTTCTCAAGTTTATTGTCACACGCAACACACGTGGCAGGACATGTTATGCATTTACCGGTTATATCACATGTGCCATTACAATCAAGTGAACAGCAACTGACAAAGGTCGCCGTGTCTGTCAGGTGGGCATTCTGAGCAAATCGCTGCATTATCACAGTCTAAGCATCCACTGTGACACCGAGACCGGCATGTATCACCATAATATCCTGGTTTACATTGGCATGACCCTGTGGCTTTATCACATGTATTAATGCAATCCCCCGAACATTTCTCCGAACAATATTGGCCATAATATCCGTCAATGCAAGAGCATTTACCATCTTCAAAGTTACACGTGTTGTTTTTACATCCTAAGCCACATTGATTTCCACACGTTAATCCATATTGACCTGGTTTACACAAAGTACATTCAGATGGATTTGCACATGTCAGACAGACAGGGTATGTACAAGCTTGGCACGATTGGCTTTTATACAGATAATATCCATCCACACAGCTGATGCAATTGTTCCCTTGACCACACTCGCGACATGGCAAGGAACAAAATTGTGCTATTTAAATGTAAAACAAAGAACATTGATCATCACCTTTTTTTAAATATGCTGAAAAACATACAATATGTTTATTTTATTGGTATTACTTAACTACTGTCGGCCGTACTAAAGTTGTTGAATACAAGTTTTTAAATTGTTCTTAACGAAACAAATAACGTGAATATGTTATAATAATGTATTAGTAATGCAGTTTCAGTAATGGTTCTAAATAAACGGTTATATTTTAAATGTACTCAATTAATATAATGGCAGTACCTTCAGACAAAAAACACATAGTGGAGATTAACACGAACACAATATATATCCTCCACCATTGTTCGTGTCTTGTAGATCGAAAACGACACAGCTCGCTCATCTGAGGCATTGCTATATAAATCACTCTACTATAATCAATCCAATGTTTTATGTAACGTGTAAACATGTACGTTGTCGAACATGTGTTAATAACCACTTTTACTGTTAATTATATAAATATAGTTTATAACTCCCACAACAAAATATATTTGAATGCAATATTTTATCATTTAGTCGAAACGTTCATATCAGGATACGAACACGTCCTAAAACATGTTGTCTGTTAAATGTAAACTGTATTTTAACACACTAACTTTACGTGTGAATGGTTTCAATCGATGCATACATGCCCGTGTACCAAGTGGATATTTGAATAGAGGATCTGTTAATACACGGAAGTTTAAATTGTACCACGCATTTAAATATTGATTTACGGTTGACCCGATCTATGTATATAACACATTTAGCTGTAAAACGAATTTGAGAGAGATTGCAATGCATAATATGTCAATAAATCGCACACCAAAAAGCATTTGAACACCGAACATATAATTTATTGTACATGTTCATTACACTAAAGTCACAATAGTCCACATAAAATAGCATAGGGTTGCTCTGTGTATCGCAGACAAGTACAAATGATAATGAACATTCAAGTTATCAAACCTATCACGAGCTTATTCTGCTAAATGGTTTCCAAGTTAAGAGTATTGTTTAAATCCGACAGTGTGGGCACTCAGAGATCGAACGCAAAGTTGAAATAAAATAAGGTAGACTCGACAACTCGGTCATACAATGTTATACAACATACGATTTTTCTCGTGCTGGAGCTACAGGAGTTCTACTGTTTATTTGTGTAAAGCAGATTAATCGCACTCTAGGTACTTACGCTCTTGCTTTCTAGCTGAACAGAAGATTAACATCGACTTTGCTATTGAAAATGTATCGCCTGACTATAAATAGTAAACTAGTACTAAACTAAACACGCCTAATAGTATAGTAATAAGTTCAGTGTTTAAGTCGCAAATGATACAATGCTGCGTGTCAGGGGAGACCACTGACTGAACTGAAGAGTATCATCGAGACTGTTACATATCTGCCATGTTTCAAGACAGAGCTCTGTACTAGATGCTAGGCAAGCAATTGCATTCACAAACATAAACCTGTAGCTTTATATGGCCAGATCTTGAATAGGTATCAATACGTTTATTTTATCATCAGCAATTTATTGTCGGTTCATAGCCAACGGTTGCTCCATGTTGCATCAATTAACAGCAGCATTTCCTGTCAGCTTGATGAAGAAGTAAAATAATTTTGCATACGTTCTTTTTGCATGTAATGGTACATGTTGAAACTGAAATATATTTTTTATTACCATTAATAATAAGTGTGCAAAACAAAACACAAGTAAATACAGTTCAACATGTTTCCGTATGTATCCTTTCACGTATCCCTCCGTTCTTGAGCTGCTGTTAATAGTGTTCTTACTTTATGAAACACACTTAATATCATTTTTGGTGTTTACTTTCCAATGCACGACCATGGCTACATTCTCAAGTGTCTTTACATCATGTACAATCAAAGGAAAACATTCAAAAGTATTGAACGTTGCGTACTCACTGCGTGCTCAGGTAGTTTGATTGCAATATTTTTGGTAGATGTACGAACATTTTACAGTCAAAAAGCTACAGGGTACGTTGCAAAAGGGACGATATACAGTATCCATTGTGTAAATCACCATATGGTTTGGCACAAATGATGACATAGTTTAAGATTTTTTTTTAACACAATTTATTGAGGTGAACGTCCCAGTGCGCTGACTAGATTTTAATAAGTGTGTGTTTGTGTGTGTGTGTGTGTGTGTGTGTGTGTGTGTGTGTGTGTGTGTGTGNTTTTGCAAGAGTGTTACTTGCTATAAAGAAGGTTATAATAAGGTTTCTTGACCGCCGGTGCAGATGAAGTGTCACTTCCACAACTGTCAACGTTTGCAAGAAGGAAAGGCAATAATATGATACACATATTCAAAAGTTCACTAATTTCTTCGTTCAAGATGCATTTAAACAGAAACTGGACATGCCCTTTTGTGCGTTGTTCATATGTTGTTTCAATTTGATATTGTTGAATTTTGTTAAGGTTATAACTTCTTCAAATTGGCAGTTCAAAACAAAACAGACATTTATGCAAATGCAATATTAGTAATATTGTCAAAGTTGGAAAAAAGACCATTTTTAATTGAATCCATAAAACAAGCTTGATTGACCAATAAATATGATATTTGTCTAGCAACATGTTTGGCCATCGGTTTGGAACCTTACAGTGAACGGACGTAGTGTAAATCAACAGCTTTGTGAAGCAATCCCGATTATGCCAGGTACACGAAAAATAAAACTTTTATTACCACTACTATTGTGCTTGCATGGCGTTCAGGTGTCAACGATTGATATACATTTGGGCATCGAGAGGAAAATATTGCTTTGTAAAATGTATGACCTATATTGCACTTTTTTTTTTCAAAACGTACACCTGAAACTGTATACTTATGGGAGCGTTGTGATGCCAATTCAAACACTCAATTAAATTCAACCATTACATCGGGTCGAGAATAGTTATGGCAGAACATTAGTTTTTATATAATCATAGTCTACTGTTTTTATATTAAAGTATTATCTTCGACATGAAAGTGAAATTTTACTAGATGTTTAAAATAACCCTTTGAATGAAAACAATTGTAGAACAGTTTGATCATACAGATAGTTTATTTGCGACTAAAGCATATACAGCAAATCGTCAAACCAAAAAAAGCAATCATACATACACATGTGTCAAAATAACAACACATTTTTATGCATTTTTCCTATACATGATTTTTGTGAGAATGTAATACGTAAGAGAAGGCTCTTAATTGTTTAACAAAGTAAAGTGACAGTTTAAAATCCTTTATTAATTGAGAAAATAAATATGCAGGTATATATTATATATAAAACTTCAATTCTGGGAAAAATAGATATTCTCTCATAAAGCTATATATTTTCGACCCTAAGTGTAAATGCTTTATTCTAACACGGCACGTGCCACATTTCATATAAACAAATCAGAAAATTGTCTATGTGTTATTCTGCGCTGTAACTAAACTAAACACGCCGATATATTTTCCACCAGCGTAATAATCCGGTATTTTATGAATGAAAGTCACATTAATTTATTGTAACATATACAGTGTTGTTATTGTTGTAGCTGTTACAATCTTGCGTTAATTAAAAGTGTACAATGTAAACAATTAAGTTTACACAAGTTGTTGTTCTTATTTAAGCAAACGGGAGAAATGACACGTTTTTTTCCATCCAGTTTGGCTGTTATTGAGGGCGGAGATCTGATCGACAGAACAGCCGAGAGTTATTTTTATGTGCTTATGTGCGGAATTTCACAAGAAAAATAAGATACATTGTATAAATCTTTAATAAAAACCGTCGAAATAATTCGTGTACGTTATAGTTTGTTGTCGAATAACCCACGGCCGGAAGTTTAGATGCTTGGTTTCAAATAACTCGTGCTTCGCACTCGTGATTTAATCCCTACACATCTAAACTTCCGGCCGTGGGTTATTCGACAACAAACTATAACGTACACGAATTACATGTATTTCTTAAACACAATAATTAGCTAGGCTTATCAATATAGATTTTCTGGTCACATTCAACAATTGTTAAAGTTAAAACATACTTGGTCTTCTTCTATAAACATCAGGTATAAGTGTTTTTCTAATATAATCAAATAAAAGAAATATTAGAACAAAATGGTACTTATCTTCAATTACATAAAGTGTACACAATTTGCATATTCTTTCATTTCTTGGAATGTGTTGGTGCCAACCAGGTTGTATAAATAGAACACGGGAAGACAACTTAACTAAATGTAAAATATGACTGTATCATAATTCTAACATTTCTGCAGAATAATGAAATCATCGTTGCCACGTCGTTACATTGTTTTGATTGATTGTGATCTTTATTCTAAAATAATAACTTCTATTACTATTTCGTAGAAAAAATGCCGTTTAAAAAACTCAGCGAACATGCCCATATCTGCCCGATGGTGGCTGTATGATTACAATATGATTAAGTCATGTAACGGGGATAATGCTTGTTCAATTAAAATTCTTAACTTCATACCAAACAAATAACTGAAAGTGAATAGATGTCGATATTATATACGAATATTGGTGCGACACCGGCCCCTATGTCTCACTTTAGATGTTTACTGATTTGAATGATATTGGCACGATATACGACCGACATCACGACCCATGCTGATGAATACAAAATATATTATAAAGTATATTTAATATAATGGGACTGTATCTTAAATAATTGTGAGGGGAATAAACAATATTATAATTTATTTATCTTATATCATTATTTTGTTTCGTTTGGAATTATCATAGTCATACAATACCCGGATTTTCTACTTTGTTTTTCATAATAACGCACATGATTAATATCGCTTTTTCTTTCTTTTTTTTAGTTTTCTTATGAAGAAGAGGTTTTTATTGTGTCTACGCCGAAAAAAACCCTAATGAAAGCGATTGTCTGATTTAAGCACTATCATTTTATTTAAGCGTTCGCTTAAATTGCGATTTAAGCGTTCGCTTAAATTGCGCGTGTGAAATTGCTTATCTTTCCCTTTTGTTTTTGTGTCATGTATTTCCGACGCCATCTTATTCGTTGCAGTGTGTTCTATGTGTTCTTCTCTTAAATGACTATTCGTATTCGTAATTTAGGTCAATAGTCAATCTATAGGGTTTACTTTATATATATATATATATATATATATATATATATATATATATATATTGTTTTACCGAATTTCATGTTTAAGCGAGATATATCAAAAGCCATGATTGCCCAACATACTGTCACCACCAGCAGAAGCAGGAACCAACGGGACAGTGCTGATCGCTTATTTGAGCCTCGCTCTGTGAAAAGGGGGTTTAATGCATGTGCGTAAAGTGTAATCCAAGATTAGCCTGTGCAGTCCACACAGGCTAATCAGGGACGACACTTCCCGTTGTTATTGTATTTTTCGTTTGAAGGACGACTCTTCTTGACACAAACCCAGTTAAGGAGTAAAGTGGCGTTCTTGATTAGCCTGTGCGGATTGCACAGGCTAATCTAGGACGACACTTTACGCACATGCATTTAACCCCCTTTTTACAGAGCGCGGCGGCTCAAATGTGAAACACATGTAGTGTGTGTCTGTCCTTTCACCTTGTTGAACTTGTTAAATGCGTTCATTATTATGTATATGTGTGTATTTAACTTAAACCAAATGCCTTATGTTGATACGAGAAGCACGGATTGTATATTAAAAAAATCAATACAAATAATTATCCAAAATGGTTCAGCCTTTTGTTTTCACGATTTCTGAGTATTTGGGCAATGACTGTTAACAAATCTTCAGCCCATTAACAGTGATAAAGGTTTCAGTGGAAGCAGTAGAAGGCGATTATGAATATCGGACAAAGTGCGATGGAATGATCTCGATCCGATGTAAAACTCCGATATCGAACCGATGTATTAATTTATATTGGCGCGATTTCGGGCCGATCCTTTTTGATATCAGAATAATAGCGGTAGAACGATGGCAGTATGTCGGTGTCGATATCTGGTCGACATCGCGCAATGTTGCAGGTTCATTCAGAGACTGATAACAATACCGATAACAGGCTGAACGGCAAATTTATATCATACCGATATCAGCCCGGTATAAAATGTTTGCTGGGTATATTTCAACTCATAAATATCATATTATGAAATATTGTCTGGTGTAAGTAATCAAACAATAAACTGAATTAAACAGCATTGTTATATTTGTAATTTCTATTTAATAACAATACCATTCATGTCATTATTTTAAGCGTATTTGTTACAGATTCATGTGCGTACAAATGCTAATATAATTAACGCCCCCCCCCCCTCCTCTCCGCTTGAATGTAATACGGCTTAGGTTTGTTTATGCGAACTATCAGTTTAAAGTCTCAACATAAAGTATCTAATAATTTGTAAATTTTGATTTGTGTTATTTATGTTTATAAATATTATGCAAGTATGTAGTAGTCACTGTGGTTTACCGCTCGTGGTCAAACGAGCGATTGCGAAGCTAGAGTATTTATTGTTGTTATATATCGGGATTAACAGTGAAAGGTTAACACTATTCAGAATGCTGCACTATATTAATATGATATATGACACGTGTAACATAACCGCTCGAATATTTCAATCGTGTTTGCATTTAAGGTCCAACAACACGCATTACACCCTTTAAGAATGGTTTGAAAAACAAAACAATACGTTTAAAAATAGTAAAGAGCTTTTAGAAACATATCTGCAAAGACAAACTGCGAAGGTATCATTAAAGTGTCATAACTAAGATGTAAAACATATGATGTCACTTGTATTAATCATGTTTTGAATTCGTTGTATATCATCTGTTTGAGAACAGAGTCACTACTTAAATCACCTCAATTATTTGTTTTGGTATTGACATAAAATGAAAAAAATACCCGTGAATGTTTTATATTTATTAAGTATAGTTCACGAACCTGCCATAAAGCACACAAACTTCAACATTATCGTTACTGGTATGTTCTCATTGTGCACAAATGTATACATTATAAGATAACGGATGGCCCTTGCGATAGAGTACGTTATGATTGTATAGGACATGCTGAACAAAGATTAATATATTCATAGCAGTTATGTACACTTGTTAAAATCTAACATGTCTCGTGCCAAGTATTTTTTTAATTGTTTATTTGCAAACCGATAAAGTTGTAATGCTTAAGTTTAATACATGTTCTGCTCTGCTCTGTTACAAATCATCCCACGGTACGTATAATGGGTCATATGTAAATATCTCATATAATGCCGAATCATAGTATATGCTTATATCTATATCTATTTCGCGTATGGACGTAATTATTTATCTTAAAGGCGGATAGTGTTACGGTGAGTTTAACAAGTCCTCTACGTCACTTTGTTTTTCAAAGAACGAAACAGAGCACATACTGATATGAGATTTTCTGTAAATTGTATAAACACGAAATGACCTGGGTTTTTCCCAAACATCATTTTACATGACTAAAGATCCACAGAACGATATATTTCAATAGATCATTACGCCATTTTATAAATTACATGCATTGCTATCGAAATATATACTAAAACTGATAAATGCAGTCAAAAGCCTTACACAGTTATTATCAATATGACAAACGGAACATCGGAAACTGTAACATGAATAAATAGTGAGCTTAAAATCATAAGCGGCTACTGAAAACATGAAAGACTTTGACATTGACCTTGTGGTTTCTTGACGGAATTATCTTCTCAGTGACTGAATCAGTTGATGCTTATTGTCTGAAAGCCCTTAAATTATACAGGAATTATTAAGCGAACATGAACATATTTAATGACAATCGGACGGTTGGTTTTCATATACTTCCCGTACCGGTGGGGATCACTTACTCACAATATTGTGATGGATCGTTTAAAACGAACTGTTATTGTTTATTTCCTACTGTTAGGAAGTAATTTTTTAACAATATCCGTCTAACACGTATGGTTGTGTATTGGACTTGCTTAACTCACTAGAGAAAGTAAGACGTGAAGGCCATATTGAATGTTATCTCTTTCATAACGGTTCAAAGTCTGCGGTTTGTTTGTTTTGTTTTTGAAAAAGCAAATAGTGTTTTCAAAAAACACGTACACCTTAGCATATAACATTAACGCAGATTGAGACTGATACATAACTAACGTGTAAAAACTTGATTAACGAAATGGCGTCGTCATTTCTGTCTTCAGAAGCTTTAGGACCTGATGTGGGTATGTCCATATTGTTGTTCAATCTGTTGAGTTCGGAAATTGGATAAAAGTACATTATTTAATTGCGTTTTTTTTGTGACAACCATATGCGTATGTTCACATCACTTTCTGAAGTTGCAAATCAAGACATGGGGAAGTGGATAACTTCCAAGGAGATCGACGGCTTCCGTGAAGAAAGTGATGTAGACATAGACGGAGAGGTTTTCATGTTTTACGAACATCGCCGTCAGCTGTACCCTCCTACAGGCGCTGTCATGAGTCATGGATACCCTATAAATGCTAGTAATTTTTTTATTAACAAACAAAGCTTGTTTTAGTAGTAAATAATTTAAACAATGATAATCATCAGATGAACAAGTCAAACGTTAGCTACGTCTTTTGGTTCAAAACATTTAGTTTAACACTATTTAGTTTCAAAGAAAGTATTTAAAAGACGTTTTAAAAGTGTCATTTGTTCAATTATTTATTTTGTGTAGTGTTTGCATCTTTTAATATGTTTTCATGAACCATATTCATTATATAGTTAATACTGATCCCGCAACTTGTTTGCTTTTGCACTTTTATCATACAAGTTGTTTGCATCATTATATTAGTGAAAGTTGAAGAATGTGTCCAGCCTAAAACTGTATTATGTACGATGGACGTTGGAGACAAAATTGGCACGCATGATATTTTGATCAGGTTGGCGGGTTGCGCAGAAAAATAACAGCTTTCGGTTTAAAGCCATAGTCACGTTAGACCTATCTATGGATTTAGTGAAAATGTATGTTCCTGTCCGGCCAATGTTGTTTTCGTGAATGATTCCAAAACTAAAATATACAAAAACGATCATCATATCAAAACCATAATTTCGAGAAGACGTAGCATATTTATCATCTATTTCAATAGATTAAAGGTCAATGTCACAACTGTGTACTAGGTAGAATATGTAAACACAGAAAGAAATGTAAATTCCTAGTATTTACCTTATTCATGATTTTCACTTGTTGCCTTTTTTTCCATCTAAGAGACAAAATCTTTATATAATCAGTTAGTTGTTTTTTGCTATTGTTATATGATAACGAACAATATTCTAATTTTGCCCTATCACAAACAAATGCCCGCTACTTGTTGTAACGAGTATGTGATAAAGGTTGCAACCAAATTTTTTTTTATTGCAGTTTTGAGATCTTTTTCTTCATGTGGTTTACGCTGAGCGTTGCCATGTTCTTCTTGTTCATAGTGATAGCTGCCATAACGTTCTTCCTGTGCATGATCATCTTGATAACCCTCCTCTGTAAGTGTAGGACATATTTTGTTAACTAATATATATGGACACTCTTATTTGAATATTTGTGATTTCGAAGCATCTCAACCATCTTTCCCAATGTGCAATATATAAGCTCTGTGCATGAAGCTTCGGGTTCTGTTAAGGGCGATCCGAAATAATGTGTTTGTTTATAAATCTAATCTTGAAAAAAAAATTATATGTATATAATCAACTTTTCGTGAACAATATATTAAAACATGTGTCGTATGTTGTTGTAAGTTCATATGAGACAAATAAATAAATCGGACACATAAGGAGATTAATTGCCAAATATAAGGCATTCGGTAGCATAAAGAAACAACAACAACATTTTCATATTTAAGTATTTAAGTAACATATTGCTTATTTCATTAGAATCGGAGACAACATATTTTCATTTCATTCACGCAAGAACTCGTGAAAAAGGCGGATTGTCTGTCTTCCAACTGTATAGTGTATTACTAGTATACAGATTAGAGTGACTATTTTAACAAAACTGCTTTTACATAAATAAATTATGCTTTTAAAGTGTGCGCGAATTTTTTTTGCATACATTCTTGCCCGCTAGTCTTTTAATATATGGCAAATGCCCAATGGGAAGTAAAATATAAGACAATAAGAATAATACGACACCTAACAGAACATAATTCTTAAAGCGGGAAAGAATAGTTCACCTACAAATAAATTAAGGTTAAACACGATTACGGAGTTTAAATATTCACTAAACATTACGTTTATAATGTAATATCAATTATTCATATGTCATCAATGTCAAAGTTTAGAAGTTGTGTTTAAATCAGGTTATAAACAGATTGATATTATTTTCCGTGATAGTAACTAATGAATGATATTAATCTCAAACATTAAAACTTCGGAGATTTCGGGCTCTTTTCGTAATCAGTACGAATCTGAATTAGTTGAATACACGCCAGTGTTTTAGTTGTTATAGTTGTTTTTATAAATTAATTATGACTATTAACGTGTAACACATATAAGTACTCATATATTATGTTTTAGCTGCGGCCCGGAACGATGGCTTCAACGATCATAGGAGAATGTACGTTTTCTTCATAAATGTGTGAACTGAATCACTGATTCTGTTTTTCACATTTTCCTTCAAGTTCTTTGTTCTGCCCAATAACATTATAAATCATTTTCTTTATAATTCTTTTAACAATACTCCAAACACTAAGAACATCATAAATTTATTAACTGAAAGTTTAAAATTGCACATACTGATTCGCTTTGTTATTGAACAACTCGATAAAAAAACTACATCTTTATTTGCCTGTGCATTAAAACTTCCAATCCTTCTAAATACAAAATGATATGTAACACATCCATTTTTGCAGCGGATACAGAAATGCTGTCGCAGTCAGGAGACGTCAAGTCAAATATTCCATATATACATATGTTGGAGACATTGATATATCTTTATAGCCAGTGATGTAAGTTACTCAATAGTATCACTACACGAGACATTAGTGTATTTTAATCTGTATGACGATGTACATATGTGCAAGTCTCAATAAACTGTTGGTTGTATTATGTTCTGTTAATGTCAGCGTATTTAATTAAGGCGGTTTAATCATATGATTAATTGGTGTACAAAGAGACATTGTGTGCATTCGTCGGAAGAAGTCGTATTTAGTGGTCTTCATTAAATATTATGCTATTTTAATCTAGTTAATCATTTTATTTTTGCGCATGCATGAACTATAAAAATACATTACAGAGAAGCAAGATTGTCTTCATTGTTTGTTTATATCTGGATCATGTCATATTGTTAAAATTTACTGCTTTTGTTTAAGAGTCTAAATTTGATCGTGTGTGTCTTTTGAACGGTTTGACAAGTATTTAATTTGTCAGGTTCAGTGTACGCATCAATGAAATATTTAAAAAAAAAACGAACATTTGATATGAGATATTATTCATCATTCTCATAGGCAAGTTCTTGAATGAAGTTCTGAATAGAATACATTAGCTTTCCGGCACACAACAAATAATTGCCTATTTTTTTTGAAAATATTTGTGTAAGCAGTATGATCGCACAAGATACATCTTACTGTGTTCATATGCTTGTGTTTGTAAGTATGTGTATATGAAAAATATGCACACACATCAAAACGTTTGTATATACCTGCAGCCTGTCCTGTATCTGTATTTGTATTATTATACCTCATATCGCATTTGTTGATGTGCTGAGCGTAATAATAAACTTGTAAACTGTGGTTAATATGAGCGTTTAAATTGAATATCGATGTAATGGTCCATAAATGAAATCATTAACTAAATCGAATATTAATCTGTCACAAGTCAATAGTATTTTGTCATTATGGAATCATTGTTGTTTAGAATCAAATCAGTTTTCTGCAATAATATTCAACAACTATGATTGGTAAGCTGACAATTATCCACCGATGGTAATAGTACCTGCTTAACTGCTTAAAAAGGGGCAAAATATTTAAATGCAGATAATCCATATCACTGAAATGTGCACATCTGAGTCGGTATCACATAATAAACATATTGGAACTTCATTTGCATTATCATCACTTTAATGTGTTATTGTTGTTTTTGGCAAGTGACAAACGATTTAAGGGCTGCCAACCCTCATTTTTGGTCCATATTTATTAATAAAACATTTAAGTGTAAATTAAAATTTTAAGATAATAGTATATACGGGCAAGGCCGCACTGTTGGATGTGAAACCATATTAAATGATTGTGTTAAATTTGCATATACATAACTAAATAACTTGTTATTTCGGTATCTAATTAGTAAATGGAATATTGTTTTTTGTCAAATAAAAATACTCTAATGAACGTGTTTAAAACTGAAAGCACATATTTTAAATGATGAATCATCAAGCTGCAACACAGAAAAAGTTAGATAAAAGGTCCCAAGGAAATCTTTTTAAAACTTATGTGAAATGCTCATATTAACATTTCTATGCAAGACTTATTGCTTTTGTTGTTAACAAAAAGGGTATGGAATTAATCCTTTTATCAATATTTACCTTTTTTAGATATTCAAATGAAATCGGAATATATACAGGAATAACCAGAGACTGAAGGCATCAACAAATTGAAGGAATGTCCCTAAAGATTTCCATTAGGGATTTTGCAAATATGGGCTCTGTATTAGTAGATTTACCCAAATTGATGATCACCTTTCAAGAGGGCTATTTTAGATGATTTTAGGGATTTGTTTTCACGTTTTAAGTCATATCATGAACATCGGATGATTTCATTAATGTGACAATATTATTAAACAAAAATTATTGTACTCTTACATTATTTATGAAACTTAAATAGCGATACATGTATAAAGGCGCTGACTAACCCAGTCATGCTTTAATTATGATTTGTGACTAAAAAAGGAAAAATGTCAATAATCTTATAATATATTAAGTTATTATATATAAGTTATAAACAGAACGATCCTGTTAAATTCAGTTTATTGTTTGTTTTCTTACACCATACAAAATAACATATTATGACATTTATGAGTTTACCAATAGTTGAACGACATGTGGTGTACCAAATACGAATGAGAGTCATTATTGTAGCATTAAGTGTAGTGCAATCATAAAAATGTAATGACATGCCTATGATAAGTGCATTATCCCCAGCTATGTTAGAATTATCTGATGAACAATGATTCCAAAAACAATTAAAATGGAATTATGATCAAACTTTTGTTTAAAACTGTCGTCAAAGTGTGGTCAGTTAAAGGGCTTTTTTGAACATCTCGTAAAATGTCACTTAAATGTCGAATATTATATAAAAATATAATATAAAACAGTACGATTATATTAATATCAGTTTGCTACGTATGCATGCCGATTCTATTTTCAACACGACGTAATGGTTGAATGAAACTGAGTGGATACCTTTTGTATGGGGTTCGCAACGTCATCATTCGTATACAGTAAAATAGCTCGTTTTGTGTAATCCAGTATCAATATATAAATTTACTTTGCTAGCAATTTTCTTTCATTGACAAAATATTGTTCAGTCGTTAATGCCATGCAATCTCAACATTAGTGATAGTTTTAAAAAAATTTCATAATCGCGATGTCTTCACAAAACTGGCGGTTTACAGTAGGTCCGTAAATTATAAGGGGTCAACCGGATGGTCAAACACGTTGTTAGCCAACTATCATTATTGTCAGTTTTCGGGATAAAAAAGAATTCAAGTCGCATGGGCTTATTTGCAAGCTTGAAAATTACTGATAATGCATTTGGATGATGTTAAGGTTTGCACGATTTACATGTTTGGATTGAATTATTTGCTGATTGCACGATTGTTTTGTTCGGATATAACCTATTTGCTGAATGTATAACTTAAACACAATTTGACTATATCCAATCCAAACAACATATGAATAATACAAAATAAAGACGTGTCCATTTTATTTTGTTTGCATATCGAACAAAAATGAATTTATAAAATAATAAATAATATTGAATTATATTGAATATGTACATCCTCATAATGTATTTTCTTCAGGTCTTTCAGGTTAAATATAGCCTACGTTGATATTGTTATAATTGAAAAGTCAGTACCCCAGCTAGTCAATAATCTTATTATAACTTGTGTCCTTTAAAGGGCTAGTAACAAAATGTATTTCATTGAATACATGTATGCAATAAACTAAAATACATTACTAAAAAAAGCGCCTTGTAAAAAGTTATGCAATTAATTGAGGGTTTAAATCAAACCACACCTATTCTTAAACATTTACGTGTATATAAACAATAATTTCAAAGTACCACAATTTAAGAAAACATCAACACATGAAAACATTGAAAAGCAATTACAATTTAAGTATTCAATGAGTACATGCAAGCAAGAGCAACATACTTAATATAACATTCTGATGCACGACGAAGTGAAACGAAATAAAATACTTACGCCATCTCGTCTAAGAAATGTTTAAGGTGCATATCATCATTGAGATAATCATTCAGATCAACGTGAAGCATATTCAAAAAGAACCGAAATCATATGTCTAGAAATATAAAACATATGTATTCAATACCACGTACAATTCTTGTAATCGTATGAAAGCACGAATTGTATTATTCATATTGATTGATACGGTCATATTTATTTAACTAATAGTAGACGTTTGAAGTCTTAACTATTAATTTTCATAGCGTTTCAATTGCGATGATGCATGCAGTATAGGTCGCATAGGTTTAAGGTGGTGTAGCTGATGATATCTTTTCATTAGATGGAACCTGTACTGTTATTACGTATGAGTATTTTCAATGTTATATCCTTCTAAAACATGAGTCAATTTGATCACTCTGGATGTCAATATATCATTAGTGCTAACATGTTCGCTATCACACGTTAACAAAGATGGGTTGGACGCTTATATTTCAACGGCATTGAAAGTTGGCTGAGCATACGGACGACTATCGTCGCTTCTGTCACCCAACGACATGTACATCGGTCTTCCCTCGTTCAGCCCTCCCACAGCATGAGCATCTGGAAAAAAAGCAAAGCAAACGAACGAATAACTAGTACATCTGCATGCACAATAGGTTAAATACGGAGACAGGTTCGTACCAATAAACGGTCATGGTATTGCAGAGTAAAATAGGTATTAAAAATAGCCAGAGTGATACATAATCAATTGTATGAAAGACGTTGCCTTCAAGCATTAAGAGAAAATAGCTTTGCTTTCGGTGTTATACCGATACATATGTTGTTTTTTTTTATAAATGGGATACACATTAAAATGTTAAAATACGGAAACTCCCTCATTTATGTTTTGTTTTTCTCTTTGTTCAATGAATATTGGATCTATGTTCAAATAAGTTGTTTTGAAATCGCTAATGTCCTTATTCTTGTCCAATTGATGGTTAAGAAATCAGCGCACCAGTGCCTTGTTGAATTACAATCAGAATGTGCCGTGGCTTTTAAAGGGACCCGTTCACTGATGTGGGCATATTTGAAGTTTGTCATTAAATGCGCAAAATTAATTAGGTAAACATCGAAATAAATAGCTTTAGTATAAAACTAGAATAAAATTTAAGAAAGAAAACATGTTAACCACACCTTGGCTCGAACCACTGACTTTGGAGTAAAAAGCTAGTGCTTAAACCACTTTATTTGTTGAACCCTTTTTTCAATAACACATTCAATTAGAAGCACAAACAATATAAACCAACATGCGCATGCATTTTCAGTAAAACCCGGTAGAATCTCCATTTAAACTATTATTGAAAAACAGCTCACACAGACAGAGATACTGCGTCAATGTCAATTGGTCAGATTGAACCGATTCATTATTAAAGTAAACACCGATTGGTCTAAGAACGTACATGTACACTGCGTCTAGCGCGATTTTTGCCATCCACCACGCATCACCGTGATTCAGCCCAGAGTGGACAATTACTATCTCACCGCGAAACACCGTTGAACACGGTGATGTCGCCGTCGCGAATTGCGATGTCAGTCTCGGCGTTATCGGGAAATTGATCTCACGATGGACCACCGCGATCGCGGTGGACCACCACGGTGTAGGTGGTTCGCAGTGAAATCCATGTGCAACAACAACATTATACAAATGTACGGTCTGCAATATCGAAATGTACATGTTCATTCACATTGCAGATCGTATAATGTAGTTTTTTTAAACTTTGTATGTACATGTATTACATGCACGTCGTAATACAATCAACGAATGTTCAACTCTTTTTTCTCGTGTTTGCCCTCTTTACAGAATCATTGACATGTCTTACATCGAGCGTAAGTATAGTTTACGTTTCATGCTTAAGGTTTTGTTTCAAGTGTTTCTGCATGTAGTTTCCCTTGTTGTTCTTAATTAAAGATTTGTTTCTTGTGAACCTTTCGAAAACCCTTGCTCGTTTGTGTACATATATATCTCGCCAACAATTACGTACAAACGTGTTACATGTACATGTAATTTGATATCAGACTATTTTTGTGATTTCCTGTTTCTTTTGTTACATGTATAGGATTGAATAAATGTACATGTACAAATTCGAGACATCCGCAGTAAATATTAAATTCCGCGATATTTTAATATCATTGTCATGCGAAAACATCAGTTGTCATGTAGGCGAGTGTCTATTTGTATACATGTGCTTTGTTCAATAACAAGTTCATTTTGAAACATACACTGTATGTAAAAAAAACGTACAAAAAGAAATCGTGTTTATTATGGTAAATATTGATTTACTTATTTTGTTACAATACTATTGTGCATAAAGTAGATACAATGTATATCAAATTGATAAAGTATCGATAAGAAGTGTTGTTAAGAAATGTGGAATACGGACAAAACCCCTCCCGGACAAAACCCTCTCGTCATTTTCATAGGGGTGGACAAAAAGCCTCCCATCAAAAAACGGGGCGGACAAAAACCCTCCCATGAAAAAACGGGGACGGACAAAAACCCTCCCGTGAAAGAAATTTAACACCGACAAATGTGATTGTTTCACACAGTGTTGCATTCATTAATCCGAAAAAAATACTCATTGTGTGTATTGTGTTTTCAGGGGTGTGAAATTGAAAGATTTTTTTTTTATCGATTAACTGTATACATACCGCTTTTCTAATGTGCATATATATCTGATAATCCAATATTATATTTAATATAATAATAATAACATAATATTAAATCATAAAATGATTTTATTAAGATTGAATGCAATACGATGCAGAGCAACGTTTAATCGAGTCATACGCATATCCTTGCAAAAAAACGTGCATCCCGGGGACTTTCCGAAAACCTTGCAAAAATGAAAGTGAAATTCTGTTAACTATTAACAGTGCGTTTGCATGTTACTAAATTGTCTGAATTACTAATTTAAAATATCTTTGACTGTAACGTTTTCGAATGCATTTTTGCAGTCAATATTTAAATGCATAATTATACACATCAAAATTTCAAACTGTGAATCTGCAACTGCGAACAAAAGCCCTCCCGTGAAAGTAATTAAACACCGACAAATGTAATTGCTTCACACAGTGTTGCATTCATTAATCCGAAAAAATTACTCAAAATATCAAACTGTGAACATTTATATTGCGCACTGATAAGCATCTATTGCAGCGCCGTCATATCATATATTTATTTTTGCAAAATCTAATGCATTATAATATTGTACTACAATAAGTAAAACACAACAAGTACATGTATTAATGTATATCTAAATTACAAAAAAATATGTATACAAATGGTCACTCGCCAACTGATTTCGATNTATAAACAAGGATATAAACAAGGGAAGTACATCTTCATATGATAATCTTAAAATAGAAAAAGAAATTCCGAAAATTAAATTATTAGAATAGAAAACGCAGCAGATGTGCTTGGTTAACAGAATAAATGAATGGAAATATGCTCCGTAAAACTGTAGAAGATGCACGGTGAAAGAATGTTTTGAAATGAATACCTATAGGTATAAAAAAAAAATCAATTATGTCTTAAATGATAACGGAATTTGATTGGAAAGTTGGTATTGAAAAAATATGTCAGATGGATGTTGAGGATAGATTCGGATTAAAAAATACATTGTCTGGTAGTCAACTTTTCTTAGTAAGACGAAAAACGACACAAATAATTTAAATTATGAGGAACGGTGGCTTATTATTTTCATTAATTCAAATTCAATAGTGATTGTAGGATATATGTGGCGTCGTCAGCAGAAACCCGTACAAAAGAGGTCGACATTATTTTATCGTATTAGCGTTTGTAACAAGCGACTGTAGTATTACCTATGCTACAAAATCAACTTTACTTCTTTTTGATGAGTTACTCTGCTGAACAGTTATAACACATGCATTTAAACTACATTTCAAATACTAAGAAGAATTTGGTAATAACTTCCGCAATAATTTGCTATATTTCATCAATAAATTGTTAGTAAACAATTCATTTCTTATGCAGTATTTTACCATACTCGTATTGCCTTGCTGTTACCTTGTATGACGCTGTAATGGTCTTCTAAAATTACTTCCGCTCTAGATTTATTGCTGAAATTTATAATAAATTATATAAATAAGAAACAGTAAATGGTTTCACATATATTTCAACATGCTGTACATATGTTTTAATACTAAGTAGCTTGACTTCGCGTCCGAGAAAGGTTCGAATTACTAATCGGAGAAATAATATCAATAAAAACTTTTTTATTAATGTCATCAATTACAATGTTCAATTTCATTCCTCTTACTTGCACCGTTTCCGATAAATTAATCCAAGCGCAATGATCCCTCCAAAAACCACAAGGGCAGCAATACAGACTCCAGTGACCAGCCAGACATCCACATTATGCGGAGGGGGAGGAGGAAGTGAAGCAGGAGGATTGCCTACCATCGTTGAACAGCAAAACATATTGTACCGGTATTTAAAAGTTGACTTGATGTTTTCGTTGATATAAGACTAACGAGAGTCGCAGCGGCATGTGACCCGACGAAAAGTTTGGTAATCAACAAGTTGAAAATAGTAGCTAACGCTTCAGGAAGTAACTGTTATTTGCTGAGAGTGCAAACTTAATTAGGCAATCTCTTGTTTTAAGGTATTCATAATATGTGTTTTCTAGGTTTAAGAATCGTGTTCAAGAAGAAAAAACAACAACCGGACTATAATGTTAAGTGTATGTTTTTTCGTTTTTAATGAAAGATGTTTATCAAATTCGTTTAATATCTATACATTATGTCGATCCTGTGAGACTAATACCATTTTAAATTTTTAAAAGAAAAAAAACTCGGATACTTGGATAGTCTTAGATGAAGAACGATGTGACCAAACTTGTTAGAGAAAGTTAACATAGATATAGATATAGTCTTTGTTCGGTTATCAACAAAAACGCCGCTCATTTAAATAAAACGATGAGTTTGCTGAATGTTCAAGAAAGTTGTATTTACGTTACCGGTTCATATAAATGCATGGTCAATTAAATTAGAGAACCATAATTACCGAAAGGTAACCAAACTATTCGTTTGGTTTATGTGTTAAACATTGATTAATTTTCTTGTTTGCAATATGGGTGTTTTTTGTTTTGTTTTATGCAACCAGTTAAGCATATTTACAATATTTGTAAATGACAAACAAAACGTTCAGATTCAGGGCAGATGAGACAAAAAAAAAATCCTTGATAGAACTACTCTAGTAATCTTTTAAAACTAATAATTTCACAAAAAAATGTGACGACTAATTAGTTATGTGCGCCTTCCTGCCATGTTGATTATGAAGACATCCAGTAAATGTCCTGTCCTTCCGTCCGTCTTCTTGTCTTAGACAGGCTAAGTGGATTTTATGATTTTGTCTTTAATCTACAAACATTTATACATCTCTTTGATACGAACACATTTGTTGTTAATGAACGTTTCAAGTCCATGCATATTACTCAAACTTTATCTTGACTTTGACCTGCGTCTTAGAAATCAGCTACCTAGCACCTTACGCGGGCGTATGTGGTTGTAAAAATCAACCTAAAGATAGAATTAAGACAAAGTTACTCACGTGATAGACAAACCGTGTCGCCAATTAGGGTAAAATTGCACTCCACATAGTCGTACTTGTGTTTCACCACGACCTGGTACATCCGGCCATTTGTCAAGACATTGTACACGTCGCACAGTGTCTTGTTTAGTGCCTCGCGATCGATTGTCGGAATTTTGATGCTCAAATTCTTTCCTGACAGCGAAACGAAGAAAAAGTCCCTGTACATGTCCCTTGGTGGAAGAATCTCTTTTTCTAGAATTAGTAAAAATGCACCAAGAAACAAGCACATACGTTGAATTGATATCCCGCCAAATTAAGTTTGTTTATGAATGGGTGCAAATCCCTTGATGTACGGTATAATCATAAAACATACATAAGTGTAGGGTTACTTTTTATGCATTTCAATTCTGCTCATTAATATATATACATCTATGTTGTTTCATTTTGAAATCTTGTGGCTTATCTGAGATATCGCCCTGAACAGTTACATCATACAAAAACAACAAAGGACAATAACTCTTATTCAAGAAAGTGAAGGGTTATGGTTCTTAAGCTTGGTTCTTCTCTTCATCGATGTCAATACACCCATAAAGTTTCATGTCGAAGTCTTGTATGTTATCTGGGATTTAGCCCTAAAAAGTAACATCATACAAAAAACAAAGGGCGATAACTCTTATTTTAGAAAGTGTAGGGTTACGGTACAATCCATGGCACTTCTCCTCATTGATATATATACACCCGTGAATTTCATGTTGATATCTCATAATTTGAGATATAGCCATGACATTTGTTTGTGACAGACGGAATGACGGATAGAGGGACGGACGGACAACGCCAATTCTATATCTGCCCGCCTTTGGAGGGGGATAACAACCAAACAAACTGCTAGATGAACACCGAACGTACATAACAGAAGCCCTGGGAAAATAATATGTATTCCGTATTAAAGGAGTGTGTGTTACCTGCGTCTATACATATACATGCAAAAAAGATTTATTTTCTCTACAATCTGCTCAACAGATATAGACAATGCATCCACACATTTTTGTGCAAGCTACGTTCCGAAAATTCAACTCGTTTTCATGAGTTACATAATAAACTTTCAGGTTAGACAAAGACAAATCACAGACGTAAACACTCAACTCTTTTTGCTGTTATACGTTTGTGTTTCTGTTCCAACTTGGCAAAATAACATTGAACTCTACCTATGATCTCTTGATCATGGTTTGGCCCGCTCTGTACGACCTTGGGCCGGTACCAGTACCATTTGAAGACCAAAGCGTTCATCCAATCCACGTCTGTGATGGCGTCCACTCCTACGTTGATCACACTGTCAGACTGCGTGTAGTACGTGTCATTGGGGACGATTGTCAGTTGAATTTTATCCACAAGAACAAACACAAATAATTAAAAAATTCGTTTTGCAAAAGTATCTTAAAAAACATCAGAAAACAAAATGTTAGTTTAGCATAACCAATTAATATAAGCTCGATTGCATTGAAAGCCTTACACTTATTAACGCTCTCGAGTCAAGTTTCGTGAGTGGAAGCAGTACTTTAGTGTCTTTGAGGGAGATCTAAAGAACACTCCCATAGTGGGGATCAAACCCTTGACCTACCGGCCGCTATGCCACGGCGACTGTTAGAAAAAAAGGTTTACACTAACCAATAGGAGTGAGGCATCCGTCGCCAAAGAGCACACCATATTCATTCTGTATCAAGCACTGGAAACACATGGCATTCTGCATCGTCACTTTGGGAAGGGTCAACTCCGTACGCTCACTGTTCAACCTGAACCGCCCGCGCTCTATCACTGGCCCACCAGCTGCGTGGGGTATGATGAGTGAAATGTTATAAAGTAATAATGAAACTTTCAATGGCAACAACGTTTTTGTTCAATTATGTTGCAAAGTTGTATAAATTTAAGAATGTTCAAAACAGTAGCACATTATTGTTATGGTAACACTAAAACAACGATTAAACATACCATGGATCGTTTTCAAATAGCAAAATAAACAATACTTTCCTCATCTACACAAGAAAACATTAACAATCCAATTTTGGTTAAATATGTCATATGAATTGTGCATGGCTGGTCACATATATGGAGATCGCTCTGGGACGGGGCTTATTGAATGTGCGTAAAGTGCCGTTCCAGATAAGCCTGTGCAGTCCACACACATAAACTGAATTTTTGTTTAGAAGATACTTCTTTGAAACAAATAAAATTAACAACGTTACAAATCCACTTACGACATCCCAACTCATCCGAGCCGTCTCCACAGTTTTTCTTGCCATCGCAGACCTGGTTACCCTGGAGACACGACCGATTGTTATAACACAAGAACTCTGGGTATGAACATGTGGGCTTGACCTGCACACACTCCCTGGACACAAGGATACAGGAACCTTTACAAAGTTTATAACCCTCACTACATGTTCTTGTTTCTGAAAAAGAAATGCACATATATGAGATCTTCCGTACAAGTCCCTGTCTAGGGCCCACATTCAGAACTAAAACAGAATTCTTAGACTTACAACTTCATTTTTCAACTAGTATATACTGTTGAGTCTCACTTGACAAATGACACCTCAAATTACATCATTCTACATTTAAATTATTGTGCGTATGACATAATCATCAGTTATAGTAAACACGACAAGTATTATGTTTTTTGATACTGCCCATTCTATCAGTGGTTTAGAAGTGTGGCTTGCATGGCCATCAAATATTAATAATATGGATTGGTTGTCATCAAGTCCACTGCGTACATTCAGCAGAAAGTTAAACTCGAGACATTCTCTAAATAGTCTCTAATGTCTTTTATGTTATTATTTGTTTACCGGAAGTCTCTTTTAACTGAAAATCCAGTTTAGGTGGAACGTCTTGTCCCAGATTATCCTGTGACAACTGCACAGGCTAATCTGGGATGACACTTTATGGACATGTATTAAGCCCAGAGTGCAACTAAAATAAAGTTCAACCTACATACCACCACAATTCTGTTCGTCCAGTTGGTTAGGGCAGTCCGGGTTGGCGTCACACGCCTGTTTCTCATGGATACAAGTGGAGTAGCCGTCTGTTCGGGCTACATCACAGTCAAAGTAATTTGGAAAGCAGCCTGTAACATAATACATGCATACAGTTATAATATAACTTGGTACTTTGACAGGAAACATATGAAATAAGAATACTTAGATAAAAAGTTACAAACAAGTTAAAGAGCGATATAAATGTTGTAATGGCTAATCATTTCTACATGAGAAGCAATATTTATTTATTTATGCACAAGAATGGAAATAAATGACAATACACAGCTGGAAACTCTTGATGTAGCTGTCATACAAAGAACTCAAACTAACAACCATAAGAATGTTCTATGTAGGTGAGCTAAAAAAAGAAAATCCAGTGACAAGGTTTTGCTTAACACATGTTGACGCATTTTCAGTCCTTAAGAAAATCAAATTAAATTAAAGACCTTTCTTACAAGATTCAAGTTTTTAAGGCTTTATTTCCAAGCCCAAGATACTGATGAGCAGCAAACAGCATAAAACCTGATCAGCCTGCAAGTTACTCGCAGGCTGTTCTGGTGTTTTGCTGGTTGCAAAAATCCATTTTCACTTTGCTTTTGAGTGGAAAAGGGTTAACAATCTTTGTTAGAAAAAAGCAAACTGGATGTAATTGGGGACAGCACACATCGTTGCTCACCTTTAGGTGGCTTGCTGTTCACAATCTGCTTTCATTCCTTTTTTCGTTTAAAGGCAGTCTCTTCTAACCAAAAATCCTAAGTCCCCTCCGTACATTCGACAGGAAGTGAAACTCGAGGTATTCTCTAAATAGTCTCTTATGTCTTTTATTTTATTATTTGTTTAACGGAAGTCTCTTTTAACTGAAAATCCATTTTATGTGGAACGTACTATCCCAGATTATCCTGTGACAAATGCACAGGCTAATCTGGGATGACACTTTATGGACATGCATTAAGCCCAGAGTGCAACTAAAATAAAGTTCAACCCACATACCACCACAATTCTGTTCGTCCAGCTGGTTAGGGCAGTCCGGGTTAGCGTCACACACCTGTTCCTCAGGGATACAAGTGGAGTAGTCGTCTGCATGGGCTACACCGCAGTCAAAGTAGTTTGGAAAGCAGCCTGTGACATAATACATGTATACAGTTATAATATTACCTGGTACTTTGACGGGAAACATATGAAATAAGAATGCTTAGATAAAAAGTTACAAACAAGTTAAAGAGCGATATAAATGTTGTAATGGCTTATCATTTCTACATGAGAAGCAATATTTTCATGCCCAACTTGTCAAAAGCGAATGTTTTATGCACAAGGATGGAAATAAATGACAATACACAGTTGGAAACTCTTGCTGTAGCTGTCCTACAAAAACTCAAACTAACAACCATAAGCATGTTGTATGTAGGTGAGCTAAAAAGAAAATCCAGTGACAAGGGTTTGCTTTACACATATTGACGCAATTACAATCCCTAGGAAAATCAAAGTAAATTAAAGACCTTTCTTACAAGATTTAATTTTTTAAGGCTTTATTTCCAAGCCCAAGATACTGATGAGCAGCAAACAGCATAAAAACTGATCAGCCTGCAAGTTACTCGCAGGCTGTTTTGATGTAATGCTTGTTGCAAAAAGCCATTTTCACTTTGCTTTTGAGTGGAAAAGGGTTAACAATCTTTGTTAGAAAAGAGCAAACTGGCTGTAATTGGGGACAGTACACATCTTTGCTAACCTATAAGTGGCTTGCTGATAAAAATCTGCTTTCATGCCTTTTTTCGTTTAAAGGAAGTCTTTTCTTACCAAAAATCCAGCTAAGGCAGCTATGGCGGAAAGTGTTGTCCCAGATTAACCTGTGCGGACTGCAAAGTCTAATCAGGGATGACCCTTTACAAACATGCATTGAGATTGGGGACAGCACGCATTTTTTCTCACCTATCAGAGGCTTGCTGTTCACCATCCACACTGGGGGCTTCATGTGTGAATTGTGAGAGATGGCCCGACAGTGGAATACCGCGTCCTGACCCACGGGGACTGACGTCAGGGCAGGGGCCTTGTTGCGCAGGAAGTCTGGGGGAGCTGAAAGGAGTATAGGGCAGTGTATTGGGAGTTCTGATGCCGGAATATAATAAATAAGGGCTTTTCGGTGCTCTAAGATCAGTTTTAGAAAAATATCCTTTTATTATTTTGTAATGTTGATTTTCATCTGTAGGTTTGTTTCCTTTTGCATTTTGTTATTATAAAATGATATATCCAGGGGAAAAAATCCACGCTTCCGCTCTAAATGATGAGTACAATCGTGAAAGGACGAGTGTCTATGTGACGAGTTAAAAATTGTGATGTCGAAACATGTATTTTATGAACAGTAAGGCTCTTTCTCGTTGAATTAAATACATTTTCTAAAAGCATATCTATTCCAAAGCAGAACTCGAAAGAACCGAATTTTTGTCATTGTACATTTCATACGAGACTGTGTCCCCCCCCCCCCCAAAAAAAAACCANGTTCGTACGTTTAACCGTATGCTCCGAAACCGTATGATACGAATCGTATCAGACGGTTTATGACGGGTATTTTTCAATGTATTATTCAAATAAAAAAAAAAAAAAAATCAGTGTAAACTGTGCGTGTGGATTATGACAGTTTACCGATAGACTGCATCAACCGAAAGTATTGATTTTTCAGAGAATTGTCTAACCGCGAGGAAGGTTTTCAAACCAGTCTGTTATTTCTTCAGCAACATGTAAGACCAACGCACACTTGTCTACATTATTTTGTTTCTCAAAAACGGAACTTATATCACTGCTTAAAATGGAGACTACAAATGAATTTACCAACAACTTTTTAAACTTTATTTTTTCCCTATAAGACAAAAATGACATATTTGTGATCAGCTGGCGTGAATAGTATGAGTTAACAACATATCAGCAGTGACATAGAAAACTTTAAGTCGTATTAGCACCTTTGCAATGTTGTTTACACATTTTAAAGAACGAGTGCATTTGTTTGCTATACGAATTAAAATTGTCTTCACATACTTTTGTCCCTGATATCTAAATATGTTCTATTTATAACCAGGAATATGTAGTTTGATTTGCAAACATAGCATCTGACCGAGTCTTGCTTCACGCATATTCTTGTATGTGACCTGCATTGGTGCATGTTATTTTTAATGTGACCATTTAGTTCTTTTTGAATGCTCTGAGCTTTTGTGCTCAGAGTTCTTCTTGATAAAACCGAATACCGTGTATAAAAAATAAGTCTCAAGTTTATCTAAAAAATCGAATTCAATCAACCTAATACATTGTAACAAACACAATCCCTGTTACCATCGACATCAGTTTGCGTGTTTTTGTGTATAAATGCTCAAGTGTCGATAAAAATGTTTAAAATGAAACAGAAAGCCGAAGTTTTGAATTGACGATTCAATCTATCTTATAGAGGTTCCGGAGATAGTCGATGAAGCACAATTGGTTGATGAGACGCAAGATCTATCTTGCCGAGGATTTTGGAAAAAGTTGATGCATACATCAGCATATTTTCACATTCGGAATACTCGGCGTTTTCCATTTCAAAAGACATTTTCGTGAACCGTTGACGTGTTTGAAACTTGGATTAATGCCATTATTTTGCGAGCATACCATATCAAGTAAGTTGTTTTAATGTGAGCATTAATGATAAATTAATGATCTGTTTGTGATTATTTTTGCCATAAAATAGTTTTATGTTGCTCATTTTACCTATTTAAATGCCTCCTGGATTCCGAGCGGCAGAGTTTACATGGCAAATCGTGTTACCAGTTGCAACTCCCAGCGACCCGGAGGGTCAATAGCTGGGAGTTGGATTATTGCAACAAGGTGACCATTCCCCTCACTGACTACAGTAAACCCAGTTTTGCCCCACACACATTATAGAATGTAACCTACAGTCTTATTTGTGATTTTTTAGTTCACTTTTCACCTCAGAGGCTTCAACCAACTCAGTATTGCCTCGCAAACATACTGGTGTTTAACCTAAACTCTTACCTATGATCTTCAAGTTCACTTTTCCCCTCGCTGGTTGCAGGAGTCCCAGTTTTGCCTCACAGACATACTCCCCCTCTGTGTTGTGGTTCTGATCAGGAACCATGATGTTGGGCAACCTCAGCGTAGAACCGTGACCAACTTCTTTGTTATCGAAGAACCAAGTTATGTCAAGCTTTTCACTGAAAAAAAATGAAAAAATCACCAAAAATACCGTATGAAGATTTATCAATGGTTGTAACATAACACTTACTTATTTTTGTGAACAGACTAAACATACAACTAAACTACGGAGTAATATCGCCGTGGCCTAGTGGATAAGACGTCCGCCTCGGGATCGGGAGGTCGAAGGTTCGAGCCCCATGGGGAGCGTTTGTCGAAGAATGGATGTTTGTCATGGAACTTTTTTCTGAAATGGTCGCGAGCTAGTTAAACATTAATCGTTACCGACTTCTATCCGCCTGGCGCCTGGCATAGTGATGGGAGTTGGGAGGTACATGGTATACTCACAAAAAGTGTCTCATAAGTCAAATTGGCTGGCCCTTTCAATAGGGTCGACACTATAATAAACAAAAAACTTTACCTTTTATAGGACAAAAGGCACAAGGTTTGATACCAGAGACCTAAAGGAACTAAACGTTCTAAGATAAGAAACAATACAAACAAATGTTTAAAGCAAGTTTAATAAAGATTGTGCAAAAAAAAGTTACTTTTAGAGAGCTCACAAGTTGTTTCTTTTATTAAACTTAGTGACCTCATTTTTGACCCTACATGACCAAGTTTCAAACCAGGCCGAAAGGTCTTTGGGCCAAATGTTATTACCATAGTTGATGAAAATTGGGCGAATAGTAGGTGAAGAAACAGGTAAGCTGTTGAGATATAAATATATTTACATTGTAGTATAATTGAATATGACCATATTATCATTAACAAATCCTTTAAATATGAGCCGCGCTCTGGGAAAAATGGGCTTAATGCATATGCGTTAAGTGTCATCCAAGATTAGCATGTGTAGTCCGCACAGGCTTATCAGGGACGAAACTTTCCGCTTAAATGGATTTTTTGTTGAAAGGAAGTCACTTCTAAACGAAAATATAGTCTAGGTGGAAAGTGTCGTCCCTGATTAGCCTGTGTGGACTGCACATGTAAATATGGAACGACATCTAACGCACATATGTACAGCCCCGTTTTCACAGCGCGCAGCAGTGATATTATTATATTTACCCTCTTGAAGAGTAGAACGTGAAAATACAGGTGAGTTTTGCAGTGTCCCCTGCAATCACGGTCACATCACTGCTGTACTTTAGCTCAGGGGGACGGTCACGTTCAGATCCTGGTAACAACGTTTGTGGGAGAAAACAGTGCAAAATCAGTGCAAACACGGCATTTGGTCGACCAGAAGACTAAGGTTCATGACAAGCTGTTTTATTGCCAAATGTTACCTTTGATGTTTAAGTTTTACATTGAGCTTTGAGATAGGGAGACAGATTTTTCATGCTAAGCATCGTCTTCTCTTGGTTAACATGTGTGGTTAATGAATTTAAAATTGCATGATAGATGATATGTTACAGTCCAGACATGGTGTTTTATGTCCAAAGGACTAGGCTCACATAAGGTCGAAAATGGCCCTATGAAATTTATTAACGAAAATTACTTGAAATAAATATTTAATTTGTGAAGTTTTGAAAAAAATGTATTTAAACCGTTCAAACATTTACGGTATGGTTGCCATTGCAACCCATTCAAACATACCCATGTTTACATAATAATCTAATAATGCAACATGTATCAATTATTCAAGTGTGTTAAGTAGCAATATTAAAAAAAAATCCGTAGTACTGTCAATTCACAAATCAAATGTGAATTATAAGCATAATAATTTACAGTCTTAAAACTCCGTTTCCATGGTAACCATGTTATATGCCGTGACAAAAACATATAAAGTGAGTGTTCGTCACTTTCAACAAGTTTCAAGAGTAGTCATTATACTCTCAGGAAAATATAAATATATATAGATATTGCTGTGCAACCGTTTATAATTTATATAATTACTTTGATGCCAGTATTGTACTTATAACGGACATTGTTAAAGTGCAGTTACATGACAAGGTACAAACAAAACACATCACAAACCGTCAACAAATAAACAGTCGTCGCTTTAACGTAACACAACTTTAACATATTGTTTAACAAAGTTTATGTTTAAATAAGCGTTATACCATGGTTGCTATTGTAATATTATCCACTAAATTGCATGTTATAAACACTTGAAATAAATATATGGTAAGCAGTATCTATTAGTTGTACGCATACACTTAAACAATAAACAACAGTAATGGCTCTAAAACACTTAACAATATGTAATAGTAACATGTGGGATTCATTGTGTTTACAACGTTGATGTGTAACGTAATGTTATTAAATGATTGCTATAGTAACATAATACACCACATATATGTCATATTCACTTAACATAAATTTATGGTAAGCAGTATATACCAGTTCAATGCATACACTTGAACAAAAATAGCCAGTGGTGGTTTTTATAGTACCATTTGGGTTGTAAGTCAATTAACTACTTAATTCAACATGAAAACAGTATCAAATAATGCATTTCGTTGCATTCGATTTTTCCAAAAATACAGGGCCAAATAGGCACTTTCGTGAACCTAGTTATTTGACGTTAACCTCTTATTACAACCTTGAATTTTTTAAGTAGGGATTATAGTGTTCCACACCATACGTCGCATTATGGTGAATATTAATTGTAAGTAATTTTAAAATTGTGCAATGAATGACAAAGTTGCAGTCCAGACAAGCTCGGACGAAAACACATGCACAAGACCATTTTCACTGCTATTTCAAGCTTAAGGCAAGCAGGCTCGAACGCAATTAGGAGACCAAAGTGAAACACTCAGAGGTTCAGAGTTTTCTGATAGAAAATCAAATACCCGACTTCACATTGGGTTCCAGAAAATGTGTAAGTTGTAAGATGCTACATATAAAACAGAGGCCAAACATTTTCACAACCATTGCTTCTTTGCTTGTTTATTTGGAGTTTTTGCCAATTAAACAGTTTTTTTAGTCACATCATGGCGGTCAGTTAAACTACTCAAGCTGTTTTTCATAAGCTGGTTTTACCAGTGCCAAGTGCAGGCACTTATTCCAATAACTGAAAACTGCCGTACTTGAATTACATGGAGGAGAATCTTTACATAAGTGACTGGAAAATCATTAATAGTCGTTAGCCTTAAATTTGGTGTTTTTCTCAAAATGACTTTTTTGTGGACATGTTAGTTTGCGGATTCTAATTTTGGAAGGAACAATAGGACTTTGCGTTGGTTAGTTTCAGATGTGTTTGTGTTAAATTCGTGGATTGGTCAACCCTCGAGAACTACGATTATTAATGTCCCACGGATAATAATGATTTTACTGTACGAATCGAACCCGCAATCCCCTAATTTTTTGTACAGTGCTTTAACAAGTAAGTAAGCCATTTCTCAAGTTTTCTGAAAGTTTTCCCATACCTGAATGCACGTTGAGTTTCATGGTATGCGTGTTTCTCACGTCCATCAATAAGACCTCGTTCTTAGTCTCGCATGCGTAGATATAGCCGCTGTCTGACATCTCCACCCATATGAAGTGAAGGGAGCCTGAAGTAGGATAATAATCAATAAGCCTGTTCTGTGAAAACAGGGCTTTAAAGTGTGCACGAAGTGTTGTCCCAGATTAGCCTGTGCAGTCTAATCTGGGACGACACTTAACGCACATACATTAAGCTCAGATTTCCCAGAACGAGGCACACTGAATTGACTTACCATTGGGGTCAATGATCATACGCTCACCGACACTCACTGGGTTGTTGTCTGACAAAGTGTTGGAAACCTAAAACACAAACAGTTGAAAAGATAAGCATAGTTATTTTACTCGTGTAGTGCAAACATTGGTATTATGCCATATGTGACCAGAGTATTTCCATACCAGACGGCAAATCCGAGCAGTCAACTAATTTCACATCGAAACCCTTCGTGACTTCATAGCAGTTAGCCAGGCTCCTTAGCATACTTTACGATTGCACAGGCTGTTATGGAGTAACGCTGGCAGCATACGGCAAAAGACATATTCTTGGTTGATGAGACTCGTTTATTGATATTCATACATCATTTTGCATAAATGTTGTATGTATTATAATAGCTAGTATATCTTTACTTGTACAGAATGGGTAAGTATTATTCCTGTTTGATATTTAATGTCTAGTAAGAAGACCTTAGGAATTACAAAACCCTGCCAATTCTTATTCACTCAAAAAGCCTGGACTTATATGATGTGAGTGTTCAGCACAAGCAAAATTTTGCAAGCCCTGCACTTGTAAACACTAAAAAAGGTTTCCTCGAATTTTCAATTTTATTAAGGTCGATAGACTGGAGAAACCTATTTTGAACTCAAAAGAACACCAGTATATTATTTGTTTGATTGGTCGAACTGTTTTAATCGGGGATGGAATTATGTTTGCATTACTTGTTCATTTTGACTGATTATATTTTCTGTCTGTTTGAACAATATAATGACAAAAATTCTGGCAATGATTTGCTCATCAGTACATGATCTGTGATAAGCTGGAAATTAATTGTGTCGTCTATCACAAGAATTACTGTATGGCTTTCTTTTCTTCTATACGTTTTGTGTTGCCTTCAGAAACATTATTTCCATTGATGCATTACTATTTAAACCGAAAACTGATTTTTGACCCAAGGACTTTTCATCACAAATTCTATGGGAATTTTCCTCAAAACACAAGTTATTTTCCATAAGTACAACAGAAGTTCTTTTTTTTTCCAAACATTCTAAATATTTTCCACCAAAAGCCCTGATTTAGTGAACCCTATTGCTGAATTCTATAGCGAAGTNCTACCGCCATTTTACCTCAAAATGCAAGCATTTTGCTATTTTTTTCCAAAAGTAGTGTGTTATTTTTCCCATTACACCAAAAAAGTGCTTTTTTAATGAAAATTCAAAAAATTCGACCCCCCCTCCATGAAAGCCCTGATTTTGCAAATCCATCTTGCTGAACTCTATCTAGACCTACCATTTTCCCTCTCTGCCAGTTGAAGGTCCATGCAGGGACACTCTTGGGGACATTGATGCAGTCCATCTTCAGGTAATTACTCCTGTATGCCTCCACGTTGTCTGGGAAGTTTCCTTCACCTCCCGGGAAGGCATTGGCCACTATAATAGGACAACAAATGTTAATATGAGCAGCATTCTGGGAAAACTGGGCTTAATGCATGTGCGTAGTGTCGCACAGTTTAGCCTGTGCATTTGACACAGGCTAATCAGGGATTACACTATCCGCTTTTATGGAACTTTTTGTAAAAAAAAAAAGTCTCTTCTTAAAGAAAAAAAGGTCTATGCAGAAAGTGTCGTCCCTTATTAGCCATTAGCCTGTGCGCACTGCACATGCTAATCTGGGAAGATACTTTATGCACATGCATTAAGCCCTGTTTCCCCAGAACGCATCTCATATTATTCATAGACATAACACACAATAAGTTATGTTTTTCTGTTTGGACTACTAATATTGCTGTTTTTACAGTTTTGCAACCGTAATTTTGTGAATCTATGGTATGTGACTCTTGAACTTCAAAAGCCCACATTTTGGATGAGCAAGGAATGAACACAGTACCAATACAATGAGCAAATACTGCTGCAGAATAACAAATGAGTCTAGCCCTGTGAACATGGGGCTTAATGCATAAGGCTAATGTGAGACGACACTTACGGCTTTTATTGTTTTTCCTTGTTTCAAGGCAGTTTCAATGTAGCTAATACATGTACCAGTTTACCCGGAAAGTGTCGTCCCTGATTAGCCATTCGGGACAGCAAATGATATCTGGGACAACACTTTACGCACATACATTATGCGTTTTCCCAGAACAAGGCTGAAATTGTTTAATTTTGTCATGTCGAACTCTCTAAACTTAAAATTCTGCATATACAATCGACAAAGGAAAAGACATTTGGTAATAGTTAATGACAATTAAACTAACTAACAAGTGCAAACCCAGGCCCGACCCAATGCACTCATTTTCAGAACAAACCAACCTGTTGCTTTTATATTTAAGTACGGTGTCATGGCCGTGCCGTTATTATTGGACACAACACACTGATAGTCTCCCGTCAGTTCCTCGTTGAAATACTCTCCAATAAACAGGAAGCCTGTGTTGGCGTCAAATCTGGCTGCCGGAAATCTGGCTTCTATTTCGCGAGGAATTAACTTTTCTCCATTGAATCTCCATTCATACCTGAAATATACATTGATACTTGAAAATAAACTGTAACATTCACATTTATCCCTGGAATTCCAATCAATCACATAACAAAGTAAAGTCTCTAGAACCATTATTATTTATAATTGTCCCTGTCCCCAATTTTTCTGTGTTCAAATAGGAAACATGCAATCATAAGGTAAAAGTTAAGTTTCAAATATTTTAATACATTGTCTTTGTAAATGATTTTGTCTTAATTTTGTTTTAGGACATGTAAGCACAGTTACAAGTTTGAGCCAAATGTTAAATACTTTTGGTTTTAACTGTCCTCCGTTTTTCTTAGCACCTGCTTAACAGATTTTCAAGCTTTTTTTAAACACTCAGCTCTTTTCTTAGATTTTCTAGCAGTTTTAAAAATCAAATTTGAACAACAATACAAATGTCATTACAAACTTGGTGTGCGTGAAACTAAAAAGCAAAATTAGACGAATACAGTAAGTGACCACCAATAACACGACTCTGTCTGCATTGTGAAGACTTACTTGAGAGATCCAGACCCCGTGGCCTGACAAGCGAACGTGCGGTTGTTGCTTTTACGTACGTACTCCACGGGTTTAGGCCAGTTGTTACCCTGGGGATTGTAAATCTTGGGTGGGGTACCCCCTGGAAAAGTAGTGGTAGAGTTAGGTTCATGGTGATAGATCAAATGAGCCACACTCTGGGAAAACTGGGCTTTAGTCATGAGTGTAAACTTTCTTCATAGATAAGCCTGTGCAGTACATACAGGCTTATAAGGGATGACACTTTTGACGTTTTTTTTTTAAGTTCTACTTTTAAAGAAAGTCTCTTCTGAACACAAAATCCAGTGCAGACGGAANGTTAAACTATACCAATATTAAACTAAGAAAACAATTCAACCGTGTAATTTAAAGTTGAAATATTGATAATCAACTATAATGTAGTGCGACAAATGAAGAACTGAGATTTTGAAACTAACTGTTCTAATGTACGCTGTCTTATCCCAATTTAACTTTGTCAAATCATTGTCATAGACAGCACACACCAACATCCGTTGTTGTGCATAATCGTTTACATAAATGTATTGGCTGTGAAATTTAATTTGTTAAGTACATAATATTATCCGTTTGCACCCGTGTAGTTCAGAGCCAAATGAAGCTTAACATTTGGCACATCATAAGAAGAAAGCTTCTGTATAACAGTGATGTAATTAAAGAATAAATTGTATTTATATTCCAGCTTAACTATAATAGACTGCACATGTATCAGTCTCCTGTTGGCGAACAATGAAATTGATATAAAGGAGAACAATAAGGGTACATTAAGGCTTATAAAAAAGGAATGTGTCCATATTACATGGACACCTATGCTTAAAGCAAAGGGACACATACATGCGTGTTAGGTGGACAGTCATTGTGTGAATTTATTATACATAAGGAAACAGGTCAACTGTTTTGAGCAGGTAGCGGTCACAATGTTTCAAACTACCCCAAAACGTGGCAACCATGCTTTTGAAAAAACTAAAATTATTTTCAAACTCATCCCAGATATCATGACAACACGTTTTTAATGTTATGAACACGTTTCATTTGCGGGTCAAAAATATGGCGTGTAGAGTGTTCAAACGTATTCTTTCTACAGCCACAAACGGACAACTTGCCAGCCTTATGGTAGAATGTTTTTCAATGGACCGGAAACATATCTCAAAGGCAATTTTCTTTCGTTTGACCTTGAAACCTAGTTTTTTACCATACGTGACCCAATTCAAAACGAGGTTTTAACAAAAAAGTTTAAGGTCAGTATTCGCTAACCTGAGATCCTAAGGAATTAAATTGTTTTTTTTTTTAAAACTTAGAAGCATTTAAAACACAATAGCGATATTAGAAACTTTAGTTAGATAGACATTTGAAAGCGTATGTTTTTAGTAAATTAACAAAGTGTTATTTAATTCGAAACATATTGATTTGTTGATCTTGGTGGGATTTCGTCGTCCGCCATTGCGATCTGCAACCTATCCAAAAGTCACTATTGTTTTCAGTATTGTATAAACGTATATGTTGGTTTTAATTTGACCAGTTTAATTTCAAATCATTTACATGTAGGTAAGTTTGCTAATGTAACTGGTATTGTGCGTGTGTACGCAGTTTGATTAAAAACTAATAATACAACAAATAAGCAAACAACTTGCTTGACAAGTTTTATCTCGTTTACAGTGTTGGAGTTTTTCACAATAATTGTACTAAAAAGTAACCAACTAGTAAACCTGTATTAATTTGTTTTCAATAAGCATGTTTTATTGAACTTTAATTAGCCAAAAAGATACAATCGACGTTTGTGCATTACACAGTACAGTAACATTAATAAAAACAAATCCTGGAAGCGAAGGCAGACTGTTGGCAGTAAAGAAATACCTTTTATGATTGCTGTTTTATAATTAAGAATATATTCAGTCAAATTAATTTGCTTTTTTAAAAACCATTTCATAAATCATAAGTATACGATCCACTTTCAATAACTAGGCGTTCCCTGGTAGGTCATCACATTAAAGATGGTCACTTTTAATAAATTGAGCATTACATGTTACAATTCAAGTATCATACAATATAAAGAAGTGAAACTCCAGAGGCTGCAGCAGTATTGCAGCATTACATTTTTTCTAAAATTGGAAAGCAAATAAAAGTAAGCATTCTATTTAAAAAGCGAAAGGAGCTACATCTATACCGTTGATACATTTTGAGTCTTTAACACCGTTAACTTGGTTGATGTAATCAATCTTTGCTTAAATACGATAAAATATTTTCAAAACTCTCCGCAAAGCATAAACTGCTTTCTTTATATAGTTAATAAATCCGGATTTGTGTGCGCTCATATTATCAACATAACGAATTCTTCGATAATACTCTATTGACCTTACGCTTGTCATAGCGTGTTTTATTCTTTGTATGGCAACAGAACAGTAATAAGGTGGGGTATTCCGTTATTTCTATAACCCAGATTCCAGTAGACAAAGCAACAAATTCAAATTAATATACTTTTGCAAAACGTATAGAATATAGCATAAGAGAAGCAACAGCTCCTATATAAACGGTAATATCGATTACTTACTTGCTTCAAAACAGCTAGTTATTGCAGCACCAAACACTAATGTGGTTAAAAACATGTTGGCACACTGAAACAAGGATGTTAACAATAATAATACATTTAAATAAGAAAAGTTTGAAGACAAGGAAATAGTTCATATAATAAAAATACTGCTCCTGAAGTTCCTTTGTTCGAATCCAGAGAAAGTTCGAATTTTGTATTCAAATTTATTTCTTATTAAAACTATAGCGTTAAACTATTCCAAATACTACTTTATAGTTAGTAAATGCATGACATTAAAATAGCACGAACATATATGCACACGTCCCTTTAAAATGTCAACGGACAGCCTTATTAATCAAATGCAAACAATTCATACATACACAGAAAACTATTTGTAATTAGAATGTACGTGCATAATTATTATTTTATTATTAACGGACGCGCTTTGAATAATAAAATGTCCACAACTGTTCACTCAAATATATTCATTCAAATGAAAATGAATTGACTTTTAAAAGAGGGGTCCAGGCGTGTGTAGCATAAGACTATTAAAGGTAAATACCAACAAATTCTATAAGTATTTAACCGTTTTACAACATTTTTGTGCATTTAAAAATGTTAACATAAAGTGTGTTTGTAGATTTCAGATATAATCTTTTCACAAATCGNAATAAATCCCGTAAATCAATTTATTAAAAAATGTTGGCCTTATGTAAATAGTATAACTTATGTTTACACGAACTTGCACTACTATGATTGTAACTCCACTTCCTAATAATAAACAGAAGCTACTCACCTAAACTTTCCATGTTAATACTTTTAACAATGTCACTCTTTTTATATTATCATGATCCTTACACTTTCCTACGTATGTACTTGCATACTTTTATTATTTTATAATTAACTTTTAGCGGACGTGTGAACCATACTATTTTGACAACTATTCACTCAAACTTATTCACTCAATAACAACTGCATTGACTTTTAAAAGAGCGGGTCATGCGAGTAGAAAATATAAATATTTAAGGAAAATACCAACACATCCAACCTATTGGTATTTAAACATTTTACAACGTTTTTGTGTATTTCAAAAATGTTAATGAAGGGAAAAGTGTGTTTGTAGATTTCAGTCATAATCTTTTCACAAATCGCTTGCGGTTGGCCACACGTATTTCTCTCTTGATATAGTTTTAAATAGTGCAATACCCACCAAAAGTTATCTGTCCAAATTGACTAAACCAACTGTAGAACTGTTAAGAGTAGTGTTGAGAAAACGATTGGTACCGGATATATGGTATATAGCTATAGTTTTCATACGACCAAATCCATGTAGCAATTTAGATGCGTATGATTGTTCACTGTTGAGGACAAAATGTTCTTCTATAGTCCGGCAAATATACTTGGGAGTAATGTCACAAACAAAAGCTAGATCAACACTAGACAATCCCTATAGATCATAATGACACTGAAAGTTCCTCCCGGTCAGTGCATCTGGGTGTTAAGCTCAGAAAAGATATAGAGGTTTCAGTTACCAAAATTGTTGAGGTTGTTAAGATTAGATTGGGCGCATTAAGAAAAGTGGTAATGAATAGGCACAAGAACGAGACAACTGGGTTTCAGTAGATACACTGTCAATGGTGAAAACATCAAATAAGCGCTATAAATTTGAGCGCCACAGGCGATCCAGTTGTGACGTTAAGGTAATAGCAAATTAGTTAATGTTCCTTACAAATGTTGACTTTAGTACATATGTGGCGCCTTGAACCAGTCAAAATCAGATATCCGCTAAAAAGTGTTCATGATGAACTAGGGCTTATTGGCACTTTCTGTCGTCATGTCATATAACTCTCAACGAAAAAATACACAGATTATTTCCTATAAGATATTCATGAATAGTCTTATGTTTTTAGCATAATAATTGTAATCACGATACCTTTCACGTGTAACAAATGTATCCAAGATCTCTTGTTTAACATTTTTTTATACACCACGAACTTCTATACAAAATAAAAATAAATAAAGATTTTATTTTATTCACAAATAGACAAGTTATTAAGGTCTTAAATAAATAAAATACATACCTCAAGACACTTTCATACTCATTGAAAGTAATTTTTTTACGGAACATTTCTTCTGCATTCATTTCCTTATCGGATATGAAATATATTGTCCGAGGAATATGCTTTGAACTGTGCACGTGTCAATGGACAATAGTGTAACTGATACTTGACTCATGAACTCGTGTCAGACAATATTGGTAGCTTTCCTGTTCGTCGTGGGGAAGATTAATCATGAACAATGTTATTTGTTTTAACTAATGTTAATTTAAGTGTAACCTGAATATATGTCGATCATTCACCGCAGTTGATAATAACAACGTAAGCAAAAAGGAACAATAGACAATGTTTCCAACAATTAGTGTAAGCAATATATACTTTCAAAAAAACCTTTAATTATGTAATGTTATCGAGTCAATTAATCACCCATGTATGCTTTCAACAAGATTTACATATCGAGTGTTAGTGAAAGTACGAATTATCGTTACTATATTAAATTATTATAATAATAATAATAATTATTATTATTATTATTATTATCACTATTATTATTATTTTAAGTGCATTTTTGTCCGTTGTTGTTTGTAGTCAACAGGAGTAAGTTAGTGTAGTGTAATCGCTCATAATTGCCGATTATGTTTTAATATTACAACTAAAATAATATCGACATTCTACTTTGAATAAATCAATTAAAACACACAAAAATATTGTTGTAGTATGAACTAAAATAAAGCTTTAACAAAGTAAAAAAAATACCCAACATTCGGTATTATATTTAGTCNGTTTATATTCATGTCCCGTTACACGAAGTCCGTACGTTTTGATTATGAATGGACGTGAAAAAAGCCTTGCATTTGTTTTTCAACGTAGAGTAGAACATTGTCTTTTGCAGATAAAAACGAATAAATTGTCTATAGAATCTATGCAATGCCGCTTGATGGTATTTTTTTTTAAATATTGTTTAGTGTACGCAATTATCAGAGAAGTGAACTCATCTCTGGCGTATTTATATGTGTGTTTATTCAATATACCCAATCAACAACACACGAGTTAAGCTTAAAATGAACACAATTTTGCCAGGTGTATTCGAACGAAAATATAACATTAACATGATTTCGATTTTATTTGACACCTGTTTTTTCAAAACTTAATTTTCACATGAATCGGCGTTATTCATGTACTCACGTTTTCCAAAAAAAGATTTCTTTCAATGTTAAAAAAAGTAACAACACAACAGAAAAAAAGGTTAGAACACGGAATATCATGTTTTGCTTTTTTACGTGGGTAGGTTTTATAACGATATTGACAGCAGATTTCCCGAATAGCTTGTTGCACTGTTCATAATGTCTTTGAGAAAGAAATGATAATTTGTCAGAGAATCTCCTTACATATTTGCATCTCATTGTTATAAGGAGTTAGCATTCATAACCGTATAAACGTATTGCCTTATCGCTGATGTATTCATAAATGGTTGTATTTCTATGGAAATTATACTTATGTAAGATGTCTCATATGGTTTTGTTATTCCTTTTTTAGCGCTGTAGTCTACGCTTGGTTAAAGGTTTTATTCAAAAAGACTATGTTAACATGTAAGTTATAGTTAATGATATTTAATCAAATCGTATTGATAAAGAGGGGGGGGGGTGGAGGGGTAAACGCAGCGAAGTGAGCCGCGTATTTGCCAATATGTTCTTACTTACTTATATAAAACCTTCATTTTGATTGGTCGAGACAATTTACATCACTGAAACGCTCACTCTGATCCCATCCGCAACGCCCACAAGCGGTAAATCGCCTCTAAGACAATAAAGTTTGCAGTTATTGCAAGTTGTCCAACATTTACCCGCACATCTGTTTGTAAAAAATGGCGGCGTTTGACAGCTGATTTCTGTCGTTGAATTTTTACAATCAACCTGTTTTATAAGTTCAAATAATCATCAGGTGATTATTTCTTTGGTTTTATTTAAATCAAATCAATTATGTCCGTGGACAAGAACACGATCACGTTAAGAACTAATATAATGACTTGGTAAAATTTCATTTCTTCTATTTTTATTTGGAACTTTTTGCTTTGCACATTTTTTTACTAGTAGCCTTTTTGCCTGTTGATTCAGCCATTAAAGCTGACTTTTTTTATATTGAATGAACAAACTTTCAACATACGTTCGGTATTAAACTTAAAAAGTATGTCTTTACAAAAAAATATATGCCAAATAAGTTACTAATAAGATCCAAAGTAACAGGTCAATTATAGAAAGTGTCCTAGTAACCAAGATGGTTTCATGTCTTTCATATCAATCATCAATTTAATTTTGATAGACAAACACTAAACTGTAGTTACATATTTGTTATACATTATTAAATACATCTTTATATAGACAACCTTATACTGACATGCTGTTTAAAAATGATTTTATTCACAAGTATTGACCAGTGTAGCATATTTTTCTCTTTTTTTTCCAAAAACTTTTTTTATTTTTCAAAATATATTCTAAAATGCAAATGTTTTAACCAACACAGAAAATTTTATGTGATTTAATTGTTTCAAAATAGATTACTAACTCAAGTCTTACATATTTGGGTTGCTGAATCTAAAGGAATGGATAAAACTATATGAAAGAAGGATAAAATCGTACAAAAAGCTACGCCAACTCATAAAATATTTAGTTTCGGTGATATTTTTTATTATTCGTTATCGGGACATATACTTTATTTAAATGAAGAAATAAAGATACAAGGTGAATACAATTGACAACACATATATACGTTTAAATAAATTACATGAACTTAATTAATATGTAATGCTAAATGCACATAGTAGACAACATTACAAAGGCATATGCATAGTATCGTACTAAAAGACATCACAATCACACATAACTCTTAAATGTGTGGCACATGACTGGCTAGTGAACCAAAGCACCAGCTACTAAATGCAAGCGGCTATGACGACATTACAATCAAACACATATCCGGAAAATTAAGATTGTAAACATCATGTATAATATTTCGCATCAAGAATTTAGCCAATGTCATTTGATACCATAAAAGGACATGTTTACATAGCAATGAACATTCTAGAAACCCTAACCCCTACTCTGTCAATGTCGGATAAGAATTATCAGTCGTCGGACACATCTGTCGATTATGTCTGTTAATTCGGGCACATATTTCGGTTGTGACGGTTAATTCGGGCACATCTGTCGGTTATGTCGGTTAATTCGGGTACATCTGTCGGTTATGTCGGTAAATTCCTTCTTGGCAAGGGTCTGGTAAGCATCCGTCTATATCAGATACTATCTGCTTTGTGTACTGTGAAAATAAAAAGGTTGTATGTGCACTTTTTTCATTATTCTGATAAATAGTGCAACTTTAATACAACTACAAAACATGTAAAATGAATAACATTGCTTCTCTAATAACGATTTGACAACCTATGCCGCCATGAAATCGTCAACCTCAAATACGCAAGAATTTGATTAAAAGTGGTGTTTTAGATTCCCAACAATGGTAAATCTATTATTTTTAATACAATAGTCTACAAGAAGGATGTCAGGTTGGAACAAAGGTCATCGAATTCAATAACATCTTAGTGAGCGATTACAATTTTGATGCTTTGACACTGGTCAGATCCGTCGTATGGCAAACACCTTGTTTAGATGCCAACAGCGTGAATGATATATACTATCAGCTGAACGCATGATAAGATCACATTTACATAACAACTAACTTAATAGTATCGCATTTGTAAACATTGCAATTCAGAGTTAGTGGTTTTATTTAAAATGCGCAGGTGAGATGGGAATCATGTTCAATGCTGTCAACAAGTAAATGACATTGATTGTGACACAATGTAGTATGGCATCAACCTTGTTGAGTCGGATGCAAATGTATGTAGAAATGAAACAGAAACACAACATTTGAGCATAAAAGGTCATTTAGTGTGACCCTGGATATCATTTTGCTTATACTTTATTCCCCCCCCCATTGATCAACCATTCCACAAACTACAGCCCTTGAAGGGGACAATATGATAATTAAGAGTTTTTCTATGCAGAGCAGAATGTTTCTTATACTCAGTTGTTGCATTCTTAGCACATGACTCATCTTATCGGCATTTCTCAAAGGTCACATATGCGAAAATACATTCTCGTTTAACCACAACTATGCATTGAACATACTTTTGACTTTAAAACAATCTCTGTACCAGGATGATCAGCGCCTATGCCTGGCCTGTTCAATCAGTACCCAAGAGACATCGTCTTAAAGTCACATTGGCTCATTACGACTATGGAGGCAACAGTCATGGGTATTAAAGAGGTAACGCATTTATAACTTATTAAATAATTAAACGAAACATTTTCCAATATTACTCCAATATTACTAAATTGCATTTGTTAGTTTAAACGGTCCTTATGACATTTACTGCTTCTATTATTCACATCGTTTAAATGATTACTGTGATGAATGTGACAATGCATTAAATTTCGAATCAAATTAAAATAATTTCAAAAAACAGAAGTCTCTAGTTAGGCTAATGAGAAATTTTATAAACAAAGTATTTCTCCGATAACTTTCAATATTTCATCACTTAGCTTTAAATAAGAGTTTTCCCAGTGTTTCTGAAATTGCCTCAAGACGCTAGGTTTGGAATGTCTTTCTTGTTCCAAAAAAATGATACCGGAATATAATAAATAATGGCTTTTCGGTGCTCTAAGATCACTTTTAGCAAAATATCCTTTTATTCTTGTTTAATGTTGATTTTCATCTGTAGGTTTGTTTCCTTTTGCATTTTGTTATTATAAAATGATATATCCAGGGGAAAAAATCCACGCTTCCGCTCTAATTGATGAGTACAATCGTGAAAGGACGAGTGTCTATGTGACGAGTTAAAAAATGTGATGTTAAAACATGTATTTTATGAACAGAGAGGCTCTTTCTCGTTGAATTAAATACATTTTCTAAAAGCATATCTATTCCAAAAGCAGAACTCGAAAGAAACGAATATTTGTCATTGTACATTTCATACGAGACTGTGTCCCCCCCCCAAAAAAAAAAAAAAAAAAAAAAAGNGCTTCAACCAACTCAGCGTTGCCTCGCAAACATACTGGTATGTAACCTTAACTCTTACATATGATCTTCAAGTTCCCTTTTCCCCTCACTGGTTGCAGTAGTCCCAGTTTTGCCTCACAGACATACTCCCCCTTTGTGTTGTGGTTCTGATCAGGAACTTTGATGTTGGGCAACCTCAGCGTAGAACCGTGACCAACTTCTTTGTTATTGAAGAGCAAAGTTATGTCCAGCTTTTCACTGAAAAAAAATCACCAAAATACCGTATGAAGATTTATCAATGGTTGTAACATAACACTTACTTATTTTTGTGAACAGACTCAACATACAACGAAACTACGGAGTAATATCGCCGTGGCCTAGTGGATAAGACGTCCGCCTCGGGATCGGGAGGTCGAAGGTTCGAGCCCCATGGGGAGCGTTTGTCGAAGGATGGATGTTTGTCATGGGACTTGTTTCAAAATGGCCGCGAGCTAGTTAAACATTAATGGTTACAATCTCTTGCACGACGGTTACATTACATTCACCTCTGTGATGGGCTCAAAACGGACTATTTTTATGAGAGCGTCTCATTCATGTCATGATCATTCCAAGCGTTCATCATGAAGGTTACAGTATACTAAACAATCTCTTGCACGACGGTTACATTACATTCACTGCTTTCAATACGATCTATACAACATTATACAACTAGCAAAATAAGGTCCCCTTATTTGTTTGATAAATACAACATAACTGACCGTCTCCTCTCTGTAAATACACGTTTGCCGTAGAAGCAATGCCTAACGTCACTCAATTTGTTCATTTGTTTACATTTGTTAAGTGCGCGGAATTATTCCATCTGCGTAAATGGGCAATATAATAGTTCCAAAGGGTTGCATTAAAACTACCAAGTTTTTGCACGATGTATCGTATATTCAAAATAACTATTTCATTATTTAACGCCTCTGATTCTAAAAATCCAATCAAATATACATTGAATGCGTTTGTTCGGTTTTGACAAGATTCATGCCACGAATCCAACGCAGATGTGTATTTGAGAGCATGGAACGACAACTCTGCGTGGAGATTGTAATGGTTACCGACTTCTTTCCGCCTTGCGCCTAGCATAGTGATGGGAGTTGGGAGGTACATGGTATACTCGCAAAAAGTGTCTCATAAGTCAAATTGGCTGGCCCTTTCAATAGGGGTGACACTTTAATAAAAAAGACATTTACCTTTTATAGGACAAAAGGCACAAGGTTTGATACCAGAGACCAAAAGGAACTAAACGTTCTGTGCTGCTTGTATGATGTTTCCATAATCATTCTTAAACTAAGATAAGAAACAATACAAACACATGTTTAAAGCGAGTTTAATAACGATTGTGCAAACAAATGTTACTTTTAGAGAGCTTACAAGTTGTTTCTTTTATTAAACTTAGTGACTTCATTTTTGACCCTACATGACCCAGTTTCAAACCAGGCCGAAAGGTCTTTGGGACAAATGTTATTACCATAGTTGATGAAAATTGGGAGAATAGTAGGTGAAGAAACAGGTAAGCTGTTGAGATATAAATATATTTACACTGTAGTACAATTGTATATGATCATATTATCATTAACAAATCCTTTAAATATGAGCCGCGCTCTGGGAAAAATGGGCTTAATGCATATGCGTTAAGTGTCATCCAAGATTAGCATGTGTAGTCCGCACAGGCTTATCAGGGACGAAACTTTCCGCTTAAATGGATTTTTTGTTGAAAGGAAGTCACTTCTAAACGAAAATATAGTCTAGGTGGAAAGTGTCGTCCCTGATTAGCCTGTGTGGACTGCACATGTAAATATGGAACGACATCTAACGCACATATGTACAGCCCCGTTTTCACAGCGCGCAGCAGTAATATTATTATATTTACCCTCTAGAAGAGTAGTACGTGAAGATACAGGTGAGTTTTGCAGTGTCCCCTGCCATCACGGTAACATCACTGCTGTACTTGAGCTCAGGGGAACGGTCACGTTCAGTTTCTGGTAACAACGTTTGTGGGAGAAAACAGTGCACAATCAGTGCAAACACGGTATTTGGTCGACCAGAAGACTAAGGTTCACGACAAGCTGTTTTATTGCCAAATTTAACCTTTGATGTTTAAGTTTTACATTGAGCTTTGAGGTAGGGAGACGGATTGTACATGCTAAGCATCGTTTTCTCATGGTTTACATGTGTGGTGAATGAATTTAAAATTGCATGATGAATGATACGTTACAGTCCAGACATGGTGTTTTATGTCCAAAGGACTAGGTTCACTTAAGGTCGAAAATGGCCCTATGGAATTTATTAACGAAAATAACTTGAAATAATTATTTGATATGTGTAGTTTTGAAAAAAAAATGTATTAAAACCATTCAAACATATACGGTATGGTTGCCATGGCAACCCATTCAAACATACCCATGTTTACATAATAATCTAATGATGCTACATTTATCAATTATTCAAGTGTGTTAAGTAGCAATATTAAGAACAATGCGTAGTACTGTCAATACAAATATCAAATGTGAATTATAAGCATAATAATTTACAGTCTTAAAACTCCGTTTCCATGGTAACCATGTTATCTGCCGTGACAAAATCATATTAAGTGAGTGTTCGTCACTTTCAACAAGTTTCAAGAGTAGTCATTATACTCTCAGGAAAATATATATATATATATATATATAGATGTTGCTGTGCAACCGTTTATAATTTATATAATTACTTTGATGCCAGTATTGTACTTATAACGGACATTGTTAAAGTGCAGTTACATGACAAGGTACAAACAAAACACATCACAAACCGTCAACAAATAAACAGTCGTCGCTTTAACGTAACACAACTTTAACATATTGTTTAACAAAGTTTATGTTTAAATAAGCGTTATACCATGGTTGCTATTGTAATATTATTCAATGAATTGAATGTTATAAACACTTGAAATAAATATATGGTAATCGGTATCTACTAGTTTTATGCATACACTTAGATAATAAACAACAGTTATGGTTCTTAATCACAACACTAAACAATATTCAATAGTAACATATGGATTCATTGTTTTTACAAAGTTGATGTGCAAATAAATGTAATTTAATGGTTGCTAAAGTAACATTATAAACCAAATATATGTTATATAGTTTTCCGAAAATACAGGGCCAAATAGGCACTTTCGTGAACCTGGTCGTTTGACGTTAACCTCTAATAACAACCTTGAATTTTGAAGTAGAGATTCTAGTATTACACACCATACGAATCATGATGGTGAATATTAATGGTTAGTTATTTTAAAATTGTGCAATAAATAAAAAAGTTGCAGTCCAGACAAGCTCGGACGCAAACACATGCACAAGACCATTTTTACTGCTATTTCAAGCTTTTGGCAAGCAGGCTCGAACGCAATTAGGAGACCAAAGTGAAACACTCAGAGGTTCAGAGTTTTCTAATAGTAAACCAATACCAGACTACACATTGTGTTTCAGAGAATATGCAAGTTGTAAGATGCTACATATGAGACCAAACATTTTCACAATTATTTTATATTTGCTTGTTTATTTGGATTTTTTTTCAATTCAACAGTTTTTTAATCACATCATGGCGGTCAGTTAACCTACTCACACTGTTTTTCATAAGCAGGCACTTCTTCCAATAACTGAAAACTGCCGTACTCGAATTACAGGGAGGATAATCTTTACATTAGTGACTGTAAAATCATTCATATTCGTTTGCCTGAAATTTTGTGTTTTTCTCAAAATGACTTTTTTGTGGACATGTTAATTTGCGGATTCAAATTTTGGGAGAAACAATAGGACTTTGCATTGGTTATTTTCAGATGTGTTTGTGTAAAATTCGTGGATCGGTCAACCCTCGTAATCTACGATTATTAATGTCCCACGGATAAAAATGATTTTACTGTACGGGGCTGGAGTAGAATCGAACCCGCAATCCTCTCATTTTTTGTACAGTGCTTTAACAAGTTAGCAAGCCATATCTCAAGTTTTCTGAACGTTTCCCCATACCTGACTGCACGTTGAGTTTCATGGTATGCGTGTTCCTCACGTCCATCAATATGATCTCGTTCTTAGTCTCGCAGGCGTAGATATAGCCGTCGTCTGACATCTCCACCCATTGGAAGTGAAGGGAGCCTGAAGAAGGATAACAATCAAAAAGCCTGTTTTGTGAAAACAGGGCTTAATACGTGTGCCAAAAGTGTTGTCTCAGATTAGCCTGTGCAGTCTAATCTGGGACGACACTTAACGCACTACATAAAGCCTAGATTTTCCAGAACTAGGCACAATGAATCAACTTACCAATGGGGTCAATGATCATGCGCCCCCCAACGCTCACTGGGTTTGTATCTGACAAAGTGTTGGAAACCTAAAACACAAACAGTTGAACAGATAAGCATAGTTTTTTTACGCGTGTAGTGCAAACATTGGTATTATGACATGTGTGGACAGAGTAGTTCCAGACCAGACGGCAAATCCGAGCAGTCAACTAATTTAACATTGAAACCCTTCGTGACAATATAGCAGTTAACCAGGCTCCTTACCAGACTGCGCGATTGCACAGGTTGTTCTGCAGTAACGATGGCAGCATACGGCAAAAGACATATTCTAGGTTGATGAGGCCCGTTTATGGATATTCATACATGATTTTGCATAAATGTTGTATGTTTTATAATATCTAGTATATCTTTACTTGTACAGAATGGGTATGTATTATTCCTGTTTGATATTATTACTAATAAAAGACCTTATGCATTACAAACCCCGCTAATTCGTATTCACTCAAGAGCCTGGACCAATATGATGATTGAGTGTTCAGCACAGGCAAAATCTTGTAAGCCCTGCACTAGAAAATACTGAAATAGGTGTCCTAAAATTTGCAATTATATTAATGTTTATAGACTGGAGAAATATATATTTGAACACAAAATAGCCTCAGTATATTTTTTGCTTGATTGGTTGAACTGTTGGTTTTAATCGGAGGTTGAAGTATGTTTGCATTACATGTTCATTTTGACTGATTATATTTTCTGTCTGTTTGAACAATAACAATATAATCACTAAAATGCTGGCAATGTTTTGCTCGTTATTACATGATCTGGGATAAGCTTGACAATATGGGCAATTGATTTTGTCGTCTATCACAAGAGTTATGTATGGATTTATTTTCTTCTTTACGTTTTGTCAAACGATGCAATACTATTTAAGCCTAAAACTGATTTTACCCCAGGACTTTTCATCAACAATGCTATGGGAATTTTTCTCATAACACAAGCTATTTTCCATAATAAAAAAAGTTCTTTTTTCCAAACAATCTAAATATTTTCAACCCAAAGCCCTGATTTCGTCAACCCCCTTTTCTGAATTCCATAGCGACCTACCATTTTTCCTCTCTGCCAGTTGAAGATCCATGCAGGGACACTCTTGGGCACATTGATGCAGTCCATCTTCAGGTAATTAGTTCTGTACGCCTCAACGTTGTCTGGGAAGTTTCCCTCATCTCCCGGGAAGCCGTTTGAAACTATAATAGGACAACACATGTTAAAATAATTCATCAGTTAAACAAAGTTTTGTTTGTCTGTTTTGATAGCTAGTATCGATGTCTTTACAGTTTTTCAGTCATAATTATGTGAATCTATATAATGTGACTATTGAGTTCTAAAAGCCTTTACTTTAGAACAGCAATCAATAACTAAGAGCAAACATTGCTGAACAATTATTAGTTGTTTGTATTCACATTTTGTCATCTTGCACTCTCTTATTTCGACATTCTGGACACATCATCGACCAAGGAAAAGTCCATTTGGTAAGAGTCGATGATGATTTGTTGTATAAAATCTAACAAGCTTAGTTGTGTAAACACTCTTTGTACTAAGCGTCATCCAGACACAACCCAATGCACACATGCTAATATCACACCAACCTGTTGCTTTAATATTTAAGTACGGTGTCATGGCAGTGCCGTAATCATTGGATACAACACACTGATAGTCTCCCGTCAGTTGCTCGTTGAAATACTCTCTTATATACAGGAATCCCGTGTTTGCATCAAATTCAGCTTCATTCTCGCGGGCATTTAACTTTTCTCCATTGAATCTCCATTCATACCTGAACAATACATTGAAACTTCAAATAAACAATGATCTTTATCACAGACTGCCATTCGTATCACTCACACAAGCTTATGTATCGTAAATTCCTTACAATCGCCAACAATTAGGTTGGTATACAATAGGAAAAAGGACAATCTTTCTTGACACTTGTGTTTGATATGTATCAATGCATTGTTGTCGTATACGAGTATGTGTTAATTTTTGTTGAGCACATGTAAGCGCATTTATAACTGTTATCCAAACGTTAAATACATTTGCATTGTTCTCTTTTTTTCTTAGCACCTGCTAAACATATTTTATAGCCGTTTTAAACATATTATGTTATCAACAATACCAATGTTATGACAACATTGCTTTTAAAAAAGCAGTATGTGTCAAACTTGATAAGTAACCACAAATACAAGACTTCACCCGTTATATGAAGACTTACTTGAGAGTTGCAGACCCAGTGGCCAGACAAGAGAACGTACGATTGTTCCCATGACGGATGTACTCGACGGGTTTAGGCCAGTGGTTACCCTGGGGAATGGAGAATTTGGGTGGGGTACCCCCTGGAATAATGTTAGGGTAAAGTTAGGGTCATGGTGAACGATGAATTGATAGAAAAATTCTCGCAACATAAATATTTACCGTATAGTTATGTATAGCTTTCCAAATAATAACTTAACACTGACGTTTAGGCATGAACATTTTAATTTACCGTTATGTTCAAGATATAGGTTTATATATTGGAATCAATTGAAAGAGATAAATAAAGGAATATTCCACTCACCCACTATTATGTTGTGATTCAACCTTTGAAACACATGTTATTGCACTAGTTTCTTGTTGAGCGAATATGCTTTTTGGTTTAAATCGGAATTCCAATGGTATAATTTCTATTTAATACACTTATGCATTTATATTGGCGATTTATGATAAATGTTTTCAATATAACGTCTATTTTATTATCATTCTCTGTTTTACAGAATTCCAGCTTTTTCAAAGGTATTGGCTTTCTAAACATTTTTGAATGGTACTAGAATATAGATGAGCCTCTCTCTGGGAAAACGTTACTGAATGCATGTGCGTTTAGAGTCCTCCAAGATTAGCCAGTGCAGTCCGCACAGGCGAATCAGGGACGACACTTTCCGCTTTTATGATATTTTACGTTTATAGAAAGTTTCTTCTTAGCAATAATCCAGTTCCGGCAAAACGTGTTGTCCCTGATAAGCATGTGCACACTTTACACACATACACTTAACCCCATTTTCCCAGAGCGATGCTCAAATTATGCGTGTTCCATGTCTTTTAAAGATCGATGGCATAGCTGTACTTCTGAAGCTGAAGGTTCTACCTTTAGACACATCCAGACTTATCGAATGGATATAAGCCATACGTTACCTTAGCGACGACTTGGCAACGATTTTCATCTTTACCAATAACATTGACAACATCAACGTTGCCGTCCTCAATCACTACCAGAACCAATGAGTTGTCAAGGTTATGGAAATCGACTATCCTGAAAGAAGTACGTGTTTCTTTTCATCAATATCGCGTCAATGTATTGACTGAATTAACTGATATGAGTTCAATAAAATGATATGACGCATGAACAAATACGCCAGTGATAAGGCAACGATATTGAAGGGTCACCCCATTTCTATTACACAAGGTATAGGCTGAGCAATGTAAGCTTTCTTGGCCTATGTCGTAGCCGGAGTTTCACATTGTTTATTCTTGTATAAGTAAGATCAGCATTACAAAACGATCGTCTATTTTGAAACCATTTTCAGTCTCCGGTCCAAATCAGAGACATTTAATGACAGAGGACAACCAGAAGTGGAACGATATGCAGGTGCAATTAACTTACTTCCAAGCTAAGGCCAGTGTCTACAAGTACGCAACAGTGCTCGACAATGACGAGTTCCTTGTGCCAAATGTTCCGCAACTTAAGGGATCGTGCATGCCAAGTTTTGACAGTATTAACTATTAAAGCATGCCATGCCAAATATATTGAAAACGTATTGTATATCAAAGTGCTGCTTCACGAGACTCAGTGAAAGTGGTCGTGGATGCCTAGTTTTGTGAGTATTAACTATTAAAGCATCCCATGCCAAATATATTGAAAAAATATTGTATATCAAAGTGCTGCTTCACGAAACTCAGTGAAAGTGGTCGGGGATGCCTAGTTTTGTGAGCATATTTTATAAATGCGTCACCAGCAGAATATATTTTGTGAAAGTAACTATATATCTATTTTGCCAAAACTTTATTGTACAACTTATTTAATTGAAGCAGATGTAAAAAATGTATTATAACTGTGGTAAAACACTAAATGACAAACACTATTTAAAATAAATGTATTTTTAATGGAAAGTGGCATTGGCTATTCAATACAGATGTGTTTGTTGATATCGTCGAGCAATTTAAGCAATCTTTATGGGTTTCAGTAGGATATTTGCTGTCCGATTAACGTAATAGTAATTGCTCTTATCGCTTAGGCAAACCGGGTTCGATCCCTGCTCCCGGTGCAAGTGTGTTTGGTCTATAGACTCTATACAGGACAGGTGGGGTTTACTCGGGGTATTCCGCTCCCACCACATACACACAGCACATGAGCACACCAAAATTGAAAATATTTCTGTAAAAACTAAATAACTGGAAAAGGCCGTTATAATTCAAAGTGTGTAAGATAGAAGTGCTTGGGCATACTCCAGGTCCTCACACAATGCAAGCAGAATTATCAGGTCGCCGTGGCGTAGTGAATATGGTTTCCGCTTAGCGATCGGGAGGTCACGGGTTCGATCCCCACAGTGGGAGCGTTATTTAGATCTCCCCCAAAGACACTAAGTACTGGTTCAAGTCCCAGGAAACGGACTCGACAGCGTTTCAAATAAGCCTCAGGCTTTCGATGCATTCGAGCTAAAATAAATAGGTTAAAACTAATGCAGCTTCAGGCGCGGAAGGACCCCCATAAGATTTGATATACACACACTCCAGTAGGGTTTTAACATGCACATTCGAAACGCAATATTCGGCTTATATGCCATGTGCACTTTTTAAATTATGTATTTGTTTTAAATTTTATAAATCATATGATACATAGATTTAATTATATTTTTGTAGGATGAAGAGTTAAGAAAAGATCCGGCTTGCGCCGGAATCAGGTTTAAAACCGCAATACATGTGAACACCTGGACACAAACCCATCCCAACGCGAGCCGTTGGATAGCCTCCAACATTAACGGTTCAATTCCGGTTGTAGATGCGCCGCGTTACATCCTCATACTACGCAGAGCGAAACATGGGACTTCGGAGGATCATGCATTTGATACTTTGCTTGGCTTCAAAGGGTAAACTAATGAACGAGCCGTGTCATGCGAAAATGCGCCTTTTGATATATCCGAACAGAGTAGCTCCAGATATGCCTCTGTATCCGTATACTATGATGATTATTCATGATGTCCGCTAATGTGACCACGTAACCTTGCGAATATTTACAGCGAACAGTGTAGCTCTTGACCAGACTACGCGGTTGCGCATGCGCAGCTGCTCTGGTGCTACTCTTGCCATATATGGCATATTACACATTTTCGCACGACGCGTTTCAAAAATTGCCGTGCTGTTTGTTTAGCTGTTACATTGTGTTTAATTTGATTGAGGTGTCCATACTTATTTAAACATTACTGAATGAATCATTGACACCGACCTATGTGTAGAATATTAGATATATACTTGCTCTATATGTCAGCTATATATATGCTGACTTGCATAAAACCGTAGTGCACGTTTTGGTATATAAGATTGTTCAGTGGTCCTCTACAAAGTGTCTGACAATCAGGCAGTTGGTCCAAACTGGCCACGTCCCAGGGGTATCATTTTTCGGGTTTTTTAAATAACATCTAGTATTTTGTTGATTTTGCGCAATCATTTATTATTACATACACTATTTTTATCACTGTTGTTTCGAATTAATCGTTATTTCAAACTTTTGTTCCCGTCCCGAATATATCCATTCTTTATTTAACTAAAGTATGCATCGTTAATTCGAATTGGATTATAAAGGGTTATTAATCAGCAAACTTCACGATACGATATAATTTCGAATTTGCTTAATCCTAATGTTCTTTTAAACGATTCATAAAAATAAAAAGTCACAAAAAAAAACATCGCTATTTTGAACTTTCCTAGTTTGTGTGTGTATTCACCTGAATTTCATACAGATTGCGAATATTAAACTTTATTTTATACAGACTGCGCATTATAGCCGGAATTTCATACATATTGCGCATGTAAAGCCGTATTATTTTAAATATTGCGCCTATTAACCTTTTTTTACAGATTGCGCATATTAACATGTGTTTAATACACAATACGCATAACCTGTGTTTAATACAGACTGCGCATATTAACCTGTTTTAATACAGATTGCGCATATTGACCTGTGTTTAATACATAATGTGCATATTTTCCTGTGTTTTATACAGATTGCGCATATGTTTTACAGTTTGCTCCTAATAACCTAGTATTTCTTACAGTTTGCGCCTAATAACCAGTGGTTTCTTACAGTTTGCGCGTAATAACCTGTGGTTTCTTACATATTGCGCATAATAACCTTCGGTTTCTAACAGTTTGCGCCTAATTACCTGTGGTTTCTTTAAGTGTGCGCCTAATAACCTGTGTTTTCTTACAGTTTGTGCCTAATAACCTGTGTTTTCTTACAGTTTGTGCCTAATAACCTGTGGTTTCTTACAGTTTGCGCCTATTTACCTGTGGTTTCTTACAGTTTGTGCCTAATAACCTGTGGTTTATTACAGAACGGCTATGTCGGTCAAGCCGTTTTCTGATACGAAATTGAATTTTGTGTCAGAAAACGGATTGACCTACTTGTCTTTTTAATTAAGCGATTTCGGCCAATCAGCGCCATGTTTTAAAAATGCTGTTAGCCAATAGTAAAGCTGCTTTCTCCGCGTAGTTAGGCAAGCATAGTTTTTTCACTGTTGAGTTATTTTAGCGTTTATAACGCGTTTTCTAACAGTTAAGTCTTATGTAAAGATATTTTTTAATAAAGCACCGCACCCACCCTGCAAAGTCCCTTTGTATATATGGTTCAGCCCAGTAAAATCGGGCTGACCACATGGCTTTAAACTGCCTTTTTACAGCAGAGTATATATGTTAAGCAGAGTGCTCGGACAATGGTTTTATAACCGAAGTCTCCGAGGGTAAATAAACCAATCAGTCAAAACCATCTGTGAAGATTTCAGGAGGTACGAGTACCTAATCATGGCTCGACTGGCGCAGGAAATTGACGGCAATGTTGAGAAAGTTAGAAAACTGTTTGGTGTGAGGCTCTTATAAGCGCATTTTTTTTTTTTTTTTTTTTTTTTTTTTTTTTTTTTTTATTNAGCATGCAAAGGGTTAATCTTCCTCATGCACTTACACCTCACGATGCACAGCGGACACGTATGGGGAGACCTTCTTCGTCAGGAAAGCGCGACGCTGTTCCGACAACCCTGCAGCTTTTTTTTTGAGATTTCAACACATTTTATTTCGAGATTGCAAACAAATATATATACAATTATGAACAATAATACAATCATGTAATGCAATCATAAATGAACACAAAAATATAGTGCAATCATGTTATATGCAATAAATAGATTCAAGATATCTAAATTCTTAAATATCTAATGCATGTAATTGTGTGTTGAAAAAAAACCATTTAAAGAATAAAGAAAAAGAAAAAAAGTGACATTTTCCAGTTAGTATAGATAAACATTGATGTATAAATAGTACTTTCAGATGAAAAAGGCATAGCTATAAACATAACTAGGTGCTTATAAGTATAATTCCTTTTTTAATATTAGTTGTAATAATGGGGGCAAAAAGGGTTTAATAATTTGTTGGGAAGGATAGGGTATACAATTTGTTTTCGAACATTTATCTATTGCTCTGGTCACCCCTATATAATTAATGAAATTTATTTTCATATTGTAAATTTTATTTAATTCATCAACAGAAATAAAGCTTCCATTTTTAATATATCACCTATACAGTGAATTCCAGCATCAAACAATGACTTTAAGAAAAAGCTTTTATTTCCTATCAATATATTTGGATTATAAAATAGTGGATAATACAACAATTCTTCTGCTTTTACTTCCAATTTACTACAATAGAGTGAAAAGCTTTTTAAAACATCTACCTAAAAAGGGTTTGAAATTCTGTCAGACATATTTAAAGCATAATTATAGCTGCAATTAAAAAGTTTGTAAGTATCAAAATACAGTTTTGCCATATATATCCAATTTCCTCTAAATGATTGAATTTTTTGTAACCAGGTAAGTTTCAATGCTGGAATAAATGCATCCAAATTTATCATTTTTAAACCTCCTTCATTATATTCTTTTACTATAGTTGTAAACTTTATTTTACTTTGCCCGTCCCAAATAAAGGTCAGGATTGCAGATTTTATTGAATTTAAAATGGTATTGGGTGGTTAGGCAATGATATGAACTAGTGATTGAATAATGGCAAAATAAGTGTTTTTACAATAACAATCTTTCCAATTGGTGTTAACATTCTTCTTTTCCAATTCTTTAGGATATTTTCCATTTTAACAATTTTTTCATTGTAATTTATTTGAACCATTTTTGACATGTCAACATGGAAATGTATTCCAAGCATTTTAAAGCTGTTTTGCATCCAGTTTAATTTCCATTTTGTTTTTATGGTATAAGAACTATATTTGTTCTTGCCAATCCATACAACNGTGTTTGTTGATACCGTCGAGCAATTCAAGCAATCTTTATGAGTTTCAATAGGAGTTTTGCTGTCCGGTTAACGTAAAGTAATCGCGCTTTTCACCTATGCAAACCGGGTTCGATCAGCGTTCTCGGCGCATGAGAGTTTGGTCTATAGACACTATACCGGACCGGTGGGGTTTCCTCAGGGAATTCCGCTCCCCCCCCACACACACACACGCGCACACAGCACAAGAGCACACCAAAATAAAAAATATTTGTGCAAAAACTAAATAACTGGAAAAGGCAGTTATAATTCAAAGTTTGTCTCAATGTTTGCGAGTCTAGTAAGCAAATAAGGTAGAAGTGCTTGGGCATACTCCAGGTCCTCACACAATGCAGCCAGAATTGTCAGGTCGCCGTGGCGTAGTAAATATGGTGTCCGCTTAGCGATCGGGAGGTAACGGGTTCGATCCCCACAGCGGGAGCGTTCTTTAGATCTCCCCCAAAAGATACTGATCCCAGGAAACGGACTCGAGAGCGTTTCAAATAAGCCTCAAATAAGCCTCAAATAAGCCTCAAACTTTCGAGCTAAAATTAATAGGTTTAAACTAATGCAGCCTCAGGCGCGGAATGACCCCATAAGCGTTGATATACACACACTCCAGTAGGGTTTTAACATGCACATTCGAAACGCAATATTCGGCTTATATGCCATGTACACTTTTTAAATTATGTTTTTTTTTTTTTAATTTTATAACTCAAATGATACATAGATTTAATTATATTTTTGTAGGATGAAGAGTTTAGAAATGATCCAACTTGCGCCGGAATCCGGTGTTAAACCGCCATACATGTGAACACCTGGACACAAACCCATCCAAACACGAGCCGTTGGATAGCCTCCAACATTAACGGTTCACTTCCGGTTGTAGATGCACCGCGTTACATCCTCATACCACGCAGAGCAAAACAAGGGACTTCGGAGGATCATGCATTTGATACTTTGCCTGGCTTCAAAAGGTAAAATACTAAACGAGCCGTGTCATGCGAAAATGCGCCTTTAGGATATCTCCGAACAGAGTGGCTCCAGATATGCCTCTGTATCTGTATACTATGATGATTATTCATAATGTCCGCTAATGTGACCACGTAACCTTGCGGAAATGTACAGCGAACAGTGTAGCTCTTGACCAGACTACGCGATTGCGCATGCGCAGCTGGTCTGGTGCTACTCTTGCCACATATGGCATATTACACATTTTCGCACGACGCGTTTAAAAAAATACCGTGCTGTTTGCTTAGATTTTACATTGTGTTTAATTTGATTGTTGTGTCCATACTTATTTAAACATTACTGCATGTAATCATTGACGCCGACTTATGTGTAGAATATTAGATATATACTTTCTATATATGTAAGCTATATATATGCTGACTTGCATAAAAAGTATTTTATCTCTGAAACCGCAGTGCACGTTTTTGTGTATAAGATTGTTCAGTGGTCCTCTACAAAGTGTCAGACAATCAAGCAGTTGGTCAAAACTGGCCACGTACTAGGGGTATCATTTTTCGTTTTTTTTTTAAAATAACATCTAGTATTTTGTTGATATTGCGCAATAATTTATTATTACATACACTATTTTTATCACTGTTGTTTCGAATTAATCGTTATTTCAAACTTTTGTTCCCGTCCCGAATCTATCCCTTCTTTATTTAACTAAAGTATGCATCGTTAATTCGAATTGGGTTAATAGGGGTTAATAATCAGCAAACTTCACGATACGATATAATTTGAAATTTGCTTACTCGTAATGTGCTTATAAACGAACATTCATAAGAATAACATTACATATAAACATATGGTTGAATGTTAATGCAAATGCATTTTATACTATAAAAAGTAACAACAAAAAACATCGCTATTTCGAACTTTCCTAGTTTGCGCCAATGCTGAAGGTCCAGAAAAAAATGTAAAAAGCGTCCTTTTTTACAGTTTAAAACACAATACGCATATTAACCTGTGTTTAATACAGACTGCGCATATTAACCTGTGTTTTATACAGACTGCGCATATAAACCTGTTTTAATACAGATTGCGCATATTAACCTGTGTTTAATACATAATGTGCATATTTTCCTGTGTTTTATACAGATTGTGCATATGTTTTACAGTTTGCGCCTAATAACCTGTGGTTTCTTACAGTTTGCGCCTAATAACCTGTGGTTTCTTACAGATTGCGCCTAATAACCTTCGGCTTCTAACAGTTTTCGCCTAATAACCTGTGGTTTCTTTCAGTTTGCGCCCAATAGCCTGTGGTTTCTTACAGTTTGCGTCTAATAACCTGTGGTTTCTTACAGTTTGCGCCTAATAACCTGTGGTTTCTATCCGTTTGCGCATGATAACCTGTTTTTTCTTACAGTTTTTGCCTAATGACCTGTGGTTTCATACAGTTTGCGCCTATTAACCTGTGGTTTCTTACAGTTTGCGCCTAATAACATGTGGTTTATATCAGTTTGCGCCTAATAACCTGTGGTTTCTTAAAGAGTGCGCCTAATAACCGACGATGCGATTCTCGTTCATCACTATCGGGCCTGCAAGTATGGTTGGACTCAGCTTACAAACGAAGTGAAGGACTGGAATGATAAATTGTATTCTGGAAAGAACAAAACCATCTGTGAAGATTTCAGGAGGTACGAGTACCCAATCATGGCTCGACTGGCGCAGGAAATTGACGGCAATGTTGAGAAAGTAAGAAAACTGTTTGGTGTGAGGCTCTTATAAACGCGATATTATTTGGTTAACATAATATACATTTACCGCGTGTATTTAGTCGGATGTAAGCATATTTTGCTGATACATGGTTATAAGATGTTGTGTGAGTAATGTATATTGTATGATAACAAGAATTAAGGGAATTTATTCACATATTTGTTTATAAGTGAATTCATTATTATTACATTGAAAAAAAAAAGAGAAATGTTGCATCAGCCAAATATTCCGATCACAGGTGTATTCATTAATCCTGAGCCCTAACGATTTTCAACAAATTGATGTGTTGTATTTTTATTATTAATAATTTGGGTTAGAATCCATGAATACGTGAGTCAATTTACACTGATGAAGTTCATTAACTGTATTAACAGTATAGTTTCGATGCATGAATTATTAGTTCGCATCTTCCAAATATAAATAAGCAATTATTTAATTTTATAATGATTGACAATTATCTATTGTGTCAATCGTACGATCATATGATTTCAATTTTTCACGTATACGTTCATGTTCTAACAGTTATTTAAAAGAAATATATGTTTAATGAAATGTTTGTTATATAGTTTATTGCATATTTATGTAAATTATATTTAATACGTGTTGTACCGTAAATATATAAATACATAGTTTCAAACGCCTGCTTGTCTTTTTTAAGGCAAATGACTGAATACCAATAGAACATATGACAATGCATAAAAAACGCCATTATTAATGAATATTCATAAAAGTTGGGTCTGAAGATAAATGTATGGAAAACCAAGGTGTGAAATGTTCATAAGAATAATTATATAAATATTCACAAATGGGACCTCAATGGTGACAATATCCGAATTGTAGATTATTTTCACGTACTTAGGTGTTACAATTTCCTATAACTGTTCTCTTAAACGTTCAGTTCAGGCACTGAATGGGCAGGCACTGAAAGCGCATACTCACCTAATGTCATTATTCGGTAGAATCAAATTAAGATATACAAACTAAACAGATTGTTAATTTTCGACTAAATGGTAACACCAATAATCACGTATGACTGCGAGATCTGATGAATTTACGATATGCTCGAGATTGATAAATTGCACTACATAATTCTGTAAGCAATTACTTTGGGTCCATCAACAAACATCAAATGCTGCTATTATATGTGAACTTGGCATCTGCCCATTGACATTCGTTTGTAAAGAACGAGCACTAACGTATTGGTGTAAAATAATGAGATCAAATAAAACTTCGATTAAACGAGTATTTAATACATTAACTACATATGATGCTTGCGTAAATATTGAGAGCACATGGTGTTTGCCTTATGCTCTTAAATCTATGCTGGGTTTCAGAAATGTATGGATGTACCAGCATAACGAAACAAAGAGTCGGCGATGATTTCATTCAAACATGGTTTAAATGTAAATATTCTCATAGTAAGCTTTAATATTATACCACATACAATTAAAATTTACTTATGCAACGTACTTGTATTGATTGGATAATGAAAAACATAGAATTTTGAAACGATTGAATATAATTCCTTTTGCTTTGCTTCCTTGTTGGTTCAAACTATCTTCACATAAGATACACTTGTCTTTGTTATATTAAAGTCACCTATAGACTATATTTGCGTGTTATGAATTATGTTTCTATACTTGTAGTATAATAATCTGAATTGCATAGAATAATTCTTAGTATAGCCCAACTTCATCTCACTGCGTATATGTATAAACAATAAGATTGTATTTTTCCAAAAGAATGAATTGCTGATTATGCGAATATATAAACCTATAATACGCATATTATCATTGTGTGGTTATTGTACATTGGGTTTCAATACAAGTCGGCGTGTGTGCCTAATTTACTTATAGAAGTGGTTTCATATGTAACACTGGCCTAAGGATGTATGGTAGTGCTGTGATATATATATGTCGTAGACTGCGGGGATTATTGAGAAAATATTCGTGCTGGGAAGAAGACTGAAATTAAAATAAAGAAATAAATCAATATGCTCAAATTTGTGCAAACTGTAAAACCATGAATGTTTAAAACATCACGTGTGCATTAAGTTGTAGGCGTTTTGTATTAAATACATTTTCGTAACCAACATGCAGCATGGTGTTTTAATTCAAACGGTTCATATTTAAGTCAATGTGTTTCTTTCCTTTTTTATTTGAACGCTGATATGTATGGATTATATCATCGCAAGACAAAGTAATCCAAAGACAAGTATGTGAATGCTGCATATTCAGGTTTATCAATTTCGGACCATAAGCGTCTGAGATCTCGCGCGGAGACGGACGCACGGACGGAGAGACGAAAGGACGGGCGAACATCGAGTTGGACGAAGACGAGTTTCGGCGAAAACAATTCCAACCCTCGAATATCAATTCTATCAAAATTAGCTTTCGGATCGACGGACAAAGCTGCAACTACATGTATATGCTTTTTCTGTCGGAGAGCGTACTCATGTAAAAACTGGTTGGAGATCTGAACGTGGCAATACGGCCATGTGTACCGGTCATACAATTTTTTCCATGCTGTGTAGGTGGAGTTACCGGGGATCGTTTAAAGCAAAGGCTGCATTTGATTAGCACGTTTAATACAAAATACTACTTAAATGCATCAGTTGATGTTGTGGTTTTGTTTTAAGTCAAGAAATTGAATATATCTTTTTATCATATTACACCATATTATTGACAGTTAATAACGTGTAAGGTATTTTTTCAATAGACTTAAGACTCGCACTCCAATTGAATTTCACCATTTTTATGATAGTTGACATCTGACAGCTAATATTAGACAATAAGATACAATTGAATAATAATGAAATTAAATCTACAGCGTACAAGCATCACTGATGCAATTGCACTTGTTAGAAAAAGTTAGAAACAACAAACATGCAAATTTTATACGTATCCTTAGAGCAATAATACGCATTTTACCCTTAAATACTTTTTCTTATTTATTACACCATATTTGACGTTAGTATTGACACCAGAAATGTATTTGCATACATTCAACATGAGTTAAATTATAGATATGAGCCTCGCTCTGTGAAAATTGGGATTAATGCATATGCGTAAAGTGTCGTCCCAGATTAGCCTGTGCAGTCTTCACAGGCTAATCAGGGACGACCCTTTCCGCCTTAACTGGATTTTTTGATTAGAAGAGACTTTCTTTAAACGAAAAATATCATAAAAGCGGAAAGTGTTGTCCCTGATAAGCATGTATGGACTCCACAGGCTAATCTGGGACGACACTTTACGCACATGCATTAAACCCCATTTTTACAGAGCGCGACTCATATGTATGGCAAGTGTATGTTTGTTTTACGGTTCATGAAAAATAACATAACATTTTTAAACGTTTTCGGTGCATTTAAAAGTTCTAAATTCTTTAATGGGTTCCACGTTTTGGTAAAACATAATAAAACATTGAGAACATGGGCACCTTAATGAAAGATAACACATATTTAAAAAGAAGAGTCTTGGTAGTATTGGTTAAATATAGTATATGAAGTGATCCTTTTTTTATTATTTTTTGTTTTCTTTTAATAATGGCAATTTCTGCTGCTGTCTGTGTTTTCATTAAAATAAGTATTTGTAAAATTAGTATAAAATTCAAAACATCGCTGTATATTTTTTTTATCGATCATGCCAAAAAGCACTTTTTAAATTGTATTTCAATATTCATGACTTTCAAAAAGTATTGCATTTTGCCAATAATTTGTGAATGTAATTGCATTCCCAAAATAGGCGGCCATTTGTTTCAATATTTCATTGGCAAAACTTACTAAAGTTACACGCTTTCAAATCCGCAGTTTGTTAAAACTTTATTTGTTGGTACTGTTCTAGATAAGGACTTATATACAAAGTTACGCAGATATGTATCAATATTTGACTTGAAGGGACTGTAAACAACAAATGACGTTAAAAGAAAAGTTCTAAAATACCGTATTTTTTTTAACAATTATTAGTTTATATCGATTAAAATATCACGACAGGTATATTACATTACTTGAAAAAAGTTCGTATTTTCAGTATATTTGGTAATAAAATTTCGCGATGTGAAATCGAAAGTACATCGCGAAAATAGGTGACATAACGATATACACACTATAAATAACGCAAGTAGATTGATTATTTTATATATAAAATATAAACAATTCACTACGCATGCACAATTTGCATTCCTGGGTTTACCACGTGACGATGATGATCAATCTACTTGCGTTATTTATAGTTAACTGGTAGTTACCTGGTATACATACCCAGTACAAATAAATAAATACAAAAATAAAGTAAAAATAAAAAGTAATGTTATATACCAGTCTTGTTATTTTAATCAATATAAACTAATAATTGTTAAAAAATACGGTATTTTAGAACTTTTCTTTTTTCGTCATTCGTGGTTTACAGTCCCTTTAAAGAAATTGCAGAATATGTTTTCAGACCAAACTGGAATCGAAATGGCTTTATCGTTGAATATCTGC
>VMBQ01001370.1:89925-102398 GCA_007657795.1 Dreissena rostriformis
TAGTAAAAAGCATTTTTTCAAGATACAAAGGGCCATAACTCCGTTATTAACAGATGGTGTACAATGCCGTTTGGCGTGCATCATCCTCTTATCCATATATATACTCATACCAAGTGTCAATAAAATCCGCCAAAGCACTTCCAAGATATGGCTCCGAACACAAAAGTGCCGGACGGACGGACGGACGGAAGGACGGACGGACGGACAACGCCAAAACAATATCCCTCCGCCTATGGCGGGGGATAACAAGAGATGTGTTTGTCAGAAACACAATGCCCCCTACTGCGCCGCTTTGATTTTTTATATTATTTTTTTACCTTTGACCTTGAAGGATGACCTTGACCTTGACCTTTCACCACTCAAAATGTGCAGCTCCATAAGATACACATGCATGCCAAATATCAAGTTGCTATGATTAATATTGCAAAAGTTATGACCAAACTCTAACCTATACAAAGTTGAACTGATATACTAATACATGAACATTATAGTTTGGTTTATGTTCCAATTTGATACTATTTTATAGAAATCTGGAAACGGTGTGTTTAAGTTAACGAATAAACATCAAATAAGGTGATGGTATGGCAATGAAATATATTAAGTTTGGTATAGAACCGATAAAAGCATATAATCGGCTTAACATTAAATGACATAACAAAATTAAGGATAAAACGTCAATTCATATTTGAACAAAGCGACGCATTGCTTTGACAATATATCACAACTCTTATAAACTATACATACACAAAATAAAAAATAAACACGTGTATCGATAAACATGAACCCAGTAAGATTGCAGTTAAACTGAAAACATAAATACAAGAGATCAGCAATTAAATATAATAACAATACAATTACAATTATAAATGCTACTATAAATGAAATAAAATGCATAGTTACACAGCTTTGATGAATATGAGCAATATGTAAAACGGCAAAGCACGATTTTATTCATTTTTCTTTTTTGATTAAATATTGAATGAATGGCAATGTATACAACAAATGCATTGAAACAAAAATCAGATTCAAAACATTATCACCATATTATACATTTGCAACTGGTAGCAGTTGCATGAAATCACCACATATTATAATGTATGTACCTCCAAAAGGGCTACAAGGGTGAAACATCAAATTAACATATTTGGAACTGTTCCATCACAAACAGCACATATATGATGCGGTCCGTAACGTCCGTCTGATAGTCATATAAAAGATGAATTGTATATATATTATTGAAAAAGATGCAAACAATTTCTGTTGAGCGGTTGATCTGCACATTTTCCCAATTTTTTGGTTTGGATTTTGCATTTATCAAAAATGATTAACCATTACCAACAGAACCTTACAGAAATTACGGTAAAGAAATATGAAAGGCTCGTTTACTGTTGTTGTTTTTGTGTGTGTTCAATACTCATTTTGCTGTACTGTAAGTTCAATGATAATTGTATCTAAAATAAGACAACGGTAATAATGTTAATGTTCAGGTCCCCTCTGGCAGATAGTTAACCTTGTGTTTAAAAGTTTCATGTACTTAATTCCACTGACTTTGTAGTGTTTAGTATGAACGCTACAAAAGCATATGAAACGATTTGTTAAAAAAATTCTCACGTGGCACATACTGGTTATTGACAAACACAAATGCAAGTCATTACAATTTATGCAAGATACAAGTTAAACGGACTCTTTCGACAGCCAGAACTCATGTTGTTTTCTTTTGTTTGTTTTTCTTTAATATTACAAGGCGAGACGATTAATGAACATGCGTTCGAGACGCAGGTTAACGACGTAAATAAAAGCATTCGCCTTGCTGTGACGTCTCAACAGAGTAAACAAACAAGGAAATGTTTACGTGTTAAAGGTCTTTTAACTGGTATTTTCAATGACATTTGCAAAACGTTTTGTTTTTGTTTATTGATAGAGCAATAGCGTAGCTACTTCTGTATGCCAAAGTTTTTGATTCGCAGTCAACAAATAAAACACGTTGCAGAAGCCGTTACCTTGCCTATGGGTTTGCTTGTAAGATGAGCGCTATGCTCGTAACGCATCTTTGTTTAGATGTCGCCTCTTAAAACTGTTCAACGAGTGTAATTATCGGTGTAACGATTAAAATCACATGGGGCTTTAACGATGTTGGTAAAAAATAACAAAGTGTGTTTTTATCGAAAATGCTCAAAACCACAATCGAATATATTAATAGTTACACATAAAAAGATAATATTGTATGACAGCTAAACAATCGTCAAGTGTCATTGCTATACTCGTATAATGTAGCAAATTGATCAACACTCCACATGGGCTATGAAATAAAAATGAGGATAAGTACCAAAATTAAAGGTCGGTCGGGTAAGTATAAAACAACTATATTTTGCGCTTAACGAAGCTTTTGAAAATTCTATAATATGTAATTACAATACATAATACGATAACAAGGCACTATGTCATGATGATGACGGTCCCTCAGCCTTTGATCAATCGTATATACATCACGATGTAACAAACACACGTTTCTTTAAAAGTTTGGAACACCACAGAAATGAATTACAATCGCTTTAATTGTTCTCGCTGAGACCATCCTTAAAAACCATTTGTTTGAAATAACCGGATCGATTCCCACAAATTGCGCCGAAACATGTTTATATTTCTCTATTTTTTTATGGTCAATTTCTCGAGGAAAAAATGTTTGCGTAGTATTCCCAACTTCACAGCATTTATTTCATGCAGCTTATCCTTACCAAGCCTGTCCAGCCTGCAGAAGCTTCACCAGATCAGTTGATAGATCTAATCAGTAGAGCTATCCGGTAGAGCTAACCGGTAGAGATAAGACAGACAAAGAGACATACATACAGAGTCAATAGGAGACTGTCTGGCACTGTCGTAAACTGTCTTGGAGTGTCTGGCATGTTCAAAGACTGTCTAGGAGACTGACTGGCACCGTCATAGACTGTCCTGGGGTGTCTGGCATGTTAATAGACTGTCTAGGAGACTGTCTGGCACCGTCGTAGACTGTCTGTGAGTGTCTGACATGTTCACAGACAGTATAAGGGACTGTCTGGCACCGTCGTAGACTGTCCTGGCGTGTCTGGGCACCTAGTAGACACTCTAAGACAGGAAAGACGGTGCCAGACAGTCTTCCAGACAGTCTGGGCACCTGGCAGACACTCCCAGACAGGGACAACGGTGACAAACAGTCTTCCAGACAATCTGAGCAACTGGTGGACACTCCAAGACATGAACGACGGTGCCAGACAGTCTCCCAGACATTCTGGGCACATTCCAGACACTCGCAGAGAGGGACGACGGTGCGAGTCAGTCTCCCAGACAGTATGGAACCTGTCAGACACTCCCAGACAGGGACGACGGCACCAGACAGACTCCCAGACAATCCAGGCACCTGCCAGACGCTCCCAGACAGGGACGACGGTGCCACACAGTCTCCCAGACAGGCCGGGAACCTGACAGACACTCCCAGACAGGGACGACGGTGCCAGACAGTCCCCTAGACAGTCTGGGCACCTGCCAGACACTCCCAGACAGGGACGACGTTGCCAGACAGTCTCTCAGACAGGCTGATAACCTGACAGACAGTCCCAGACAGGGACGACGGTGCCAGACAGTCTCCCAGACAGTGTGGGCACATGCCAGACACTCATAGACAGGGACGACGGTGCCAGACAATCTCCCAGACAGTCTAGGCACCTGCCAGACCCTCCTAGACAGGGACGACGGTGCACGACAGTCTCCCAGACAGTCTGGGCATTTGCTAGACACTCTCAGACAGGGACGATGGTGCCAGACAGTCTCCCAGACAGTCTGGACACCTGCCAGACACTCCCAGACAGGGACGACGGTGCCAGAAGTCCCCTAGACAGTCTGGGCACCTGCCAGACACTCACAGACAGGGACGACGGTTCCCGACAGTCTCTCAGACAGGCTGGGCACCTGACAGACACTCCCAGACAGGGACGACTGTGTCAGACATTCTGAAGTATCTGCCAGGTGCCCAGATTGTCTGAGAGACTGTCTGGCAACGTCTTTCCTGTCTTGGAGTGTCTTGCAGGTGCCCAGCCAGTCTGGGAGACTATCTGGCACCGTCATCCCTGTCTGGGAGTGTCTGGCAGATGCTCAGACTGTCTGGTTGCACCGTCGTCCCTGTCTGGGAGTGTCTTGCAGGTGCCAAGCCTGTCTGGGAGACTGTCAGGCACCGTCGTCCTGTCCTGGTGTGTCTGGTAGGTGCCCAGACTGTCTGGGAGACGGTCTGGCACCGTCGTCTCTGTCTGGGAGTGTCTGGCAGGTGCTTAGACTGTCTGGGAGACTGTCTTGCGCCGTTGTCCCTGTCTGGGAGTGTCTGGCAGGAGCTTAGACTGTCTGGGAGACTGTCTGACACCGTCGTTTCTGTTTTGGAATGTCTGGTCTGTCTGGGAGACTGTCTGGAATCGTCGTTCTTGTCTGAGAATGTTTGGCAGGTGCGCAGACTGTCTGGGAGACTGTCTGGCACCATCGTCCCTGTGTGACAGGCAGGTGCCCAGACTGTCTGGGAGACTGTCTTGTACCGGCGTCCCTGTCTGGGAATGGTTGGAAATTGCCCAGTCTGTCTAGGAGACTGTCTGGCACCTTCGTCCCTGTCTGTGATTGTCTGGCAGGTGTCCAGCCTGTCTGGGAGACTGTCTGGCATCATCGTGCCTGTCTGGGAGTGTCTGGAAGGTGCCCAGACTGTCTGGGAGTCTATCTGGTACCGTCGTGCATGTCTGGGAGTGTCTGGCAGGTGCCCCGGACTATCTATCAGACTGTCTGGCACCGTTGTCTCTGTCTGGGAGTCTCTTGCAGGTACCCCGGACTGTCTAGCAGACTGTCTTGCAACGTCATCCCAGTCTGGGAGTCTCTGGAAGGTTCCAAGACTGTCTAGCAGACTGTCTGGCGCCGTCGTCCCTGTCTGGGAGTCTCTGGCATGTACCCCGGACTGTCTAGCAGACTGTCTGGCACCGTCGTCCGTGTCTGCGAGTCTCTGACAGGTGCCCAGAATGTCTAACCGACTGTCTGGCACCGTCGTCCCTGTCTGGGAGTCTCTCGCAGGTGCCCCTGACTATCTATCAGACTGTATGGCACCGTCGTTTCTGTCTGGGAGTCTATGGTGTGTACCCAGGACTGTCCAGCAGACTGTCTGGCACCGTCTTACCTGTCTGGGAGTCTCTGGCAGGGGCCCAGAATGTCTAGCAGACTGTCTGGCACCGTCGTCCCTGTTTACGAGTCTCTGACAGGTACCCAGGACTGTCTATCAGACTGTCTGGCACCGTCGTCGATGTCTGGGAGTCACTGGCAGGTACCCTGGACTGTCTAGCAGACTGTCTGGTACCGTCGTCCCTGTCTGGGAGTCTCTGGCAGGTGCCTCGGATCGTCTACCAGACTGTCGGACACTGTCTTCCATGCCTTGGGAGTCTCTGGCAGGTTCCCAAACTGTCTAGCAGACTGTCTGGCACCGTCGTCTCTTTCTTGGAGTCTCTGGCAGCTGTCCAGAATGTCTCACATACTTTCTGGAACCGTCGTCCCTGTCTGGGAGTCTCTAGCAGGTTTCCAGACTGTAGGAAACCGTCGTCCCTGTCAGGGAGTCTCTAGCAGGTACCCAGACTTCTAGCAGACTCTCTGGCATCGTCGTCCCTGTCTGCGAGTCCCTCTCTGGCAGGGTCCCAGACTGTCTTCATGACTGTCTGGCACCGTTGTCCCTGTCTGGGAGTCGCTAGCAGGTTCCCCGGACTGTCTAGCAGACTGTCTGACACCGTCGTCCCTGTCTGGAAGTCTGTGGCAGGTTCCCAGACTGTCTAGCAGACTGTCTGGCACCGTCGTCCCTGTCCGGGAATCCCTGGTAGGTGCCCAGACTGTCTAGCAGACAGATAAATGACTTGTTAAAGACTTGAGGGCAATACGCACACTCTTATAAAACAAACATTATGCCCACTGAATAGTAGGGTGGTTTAATAGTGACGTACGACTGACCATCCAGTCATTTCAAGTATTGGTTGTTTAATTATTTAATGAACGCTTGTTTGTTTAAGTGTTTGCGATTCTGTTATATATTGTGTTGGTTTTGTATGTTATTGGTTTCATAATTTGCAGTCCATATGAGGTGGTAGGCGGGTATCTCGTTATCGGTTTCATTATTTCAGTCCATATGCAATCTTATTCGCTCATACATGTTGATCGGTTTCATTATTATTAGTGTATATGCCAGCTTTTGGGCAAATACCGTGTTATCACTTTCATTGTTTTTAGTCCATATGCGAGCTGTTTGAGGGAAAGATTGTTATCGGTTTCGTTATTTTCAGACAATATGCGAGCTGTTTGGATGATAACTTGCGGAAATTCAAAATGCCGCCGACTATAACTTTCTCCAGTCTCAAGTGAATACCACAAACAGTAAATACATCCGTTATAAACTAGTATTAAGCGAATAAATCGCAACGTAAATACATACGCCATGTACTGAATAATAACTAACCGGCCTTACAAAGTTACCAGACACGTTATTAATTGATTGAGGAGATAAACACTATGCAAATAATGGGTGGGCGGTTCGGATATTGAGAACGAGGGCACTTGGATTCGGATGGCGTCCATGGCACCGCTTAACTACGCCAAGTGGGAGGCCGGTGAACCAAACAGTGACCACAACAGGTAAGGGCAAGGTAGAAGACAACTACATGTTTATAAGTTTACCTACCACACTTTTTGTTCATCTACTGGATCCTGTTGCATATTTTGAGCACACACACACTATCTTCGTAGAACGCTGTATCGTCTGATCACGCATTCTCTTCTGGAGACGCATTTTCTTCTTAGCCTTTATTATCTTCTGAGCCATTATTATAAGCGATCATATAAAACATTTTATGAATATTTACAGTAGCGTATGTTACGATAAAAAAATTACTAATTTTTGACGTATGCCTGATTGACGTTTAGACATTTCCGAACACGAATATGTGAAATTGAAACTCAATGTAAATACGGTTTGTACCAAACCCACCAACTAGTTGAATGTAATGATGTTAAACTGTTCTAAACACCCGATGCTATGCATTGACCGTTGACTCCTATTTGTATCAATTGTGTTCGTGTTTAGTTTTGTTTTGTGTCGGTTTGTTTAGCAAGTGATCACTTGCATTACACAAAGGCCTGAGTATTGATCATAAGATTTCCATCCTTTTGGAGTGTTACTGAGTTCATATTTAAGCAATGTTTCGTGGTTTTTAGCGACGAGAACTGCATAGATATTCGACCTGGAAAATCGGGATTGAACGACGAGCGATGCTACCTCGTGCAACATAACATCTGCGAAGGGTATAACGGAGCGCCGTATAATATGTATTATCATAATGTGTAATTCCAGCACCATACTATGGCTCCATTGATTGTTGTTGGCAAAGGCACTACTTAAAAGTACCCCGGGTACTCTTAAGTATACTTCAATGTACACCGGGTGTGGAACGTACTAAAAAGTACCCCGGAGAATGGCCGGGTTTCTGTAAGCATATGTCCTGTTCCCGGGGTACATTTTTGTTTACTTCAGAGTACCCGGATTACTGTTAATTAGTACCTGAGCCGACAATGACAAATCGAGCCATAATATGTGTTCAATTCGTTACGTATAAGGAGGCCATTAACAATTTGGTCTGGAAATGCCAGCTTCAAGTAGTTGCGTAAATTTTCATATAACATTATATATACTGTTGTTTTGAAGCGGTCCGTACACATACAAACTAGTAACATTATATAGCCTGCGTGTTGTTATATTTAACGGAACATTTTGATTGGAAGGAAACGTACCTCATATCTTATAGCTATGCAAATACATGTAAATAACTTGTATGATTGTTGTTTTTCAGGTAAGGCGTAAGGAGGCGGTAGAAGGCATAAAAAAACATACTTGTTACAAAAATATGAAAATAAACTACTTTCTGAGTTTAAAATTATGATAAAAGTAAACATTCATATACAATCACTCATGCAATCGAATAAATTGTTCATGTATTTTATTTTAATATGTAGCGTTTCTGACATATGAATGTACATACTATGCATTTTTTGACTTCTGATTTAAAGGGACCCGTTAACAGGTTGGATAAATATGCTATAAAAAAGAGTATACATTAAATTCAAACAAGAGAAATAACCGTTCCGATAAAGAACCAATATTACACATTTCGTTTTGTTTATGGATATAAGTCAATCGAAATAGATAAAATTGCATTCCGAAATGAAAAATGTTTTATAAGCATTCTGAATACATAATGCATATGAAAATGCCATGCAATTATATAATACTTGATTATGCAACGTGAACGTATTGCAACGAGGAATGCAATGCAAACATATTTCACGTGAGAATGCCATTAATAGATATTGCACGTGTGAATGGCATGCATACATATATTGCACTTCAGAAAGCCAAGCAGACATATTGCACTTCAAAAGACCGCGCAGACAGTGGGACTGAAAATGCTATGAAATAATATTGCACTTCAGAATTTCGTTGCGAAAATAATGAACTTCAGAAATCAATGCGAAAATATTGCACTCCACAATTCCATGCAAACCTTTTGCGCCTCACAATTCCATGCAGACATATTGCAACTGAGAATGCCATGTAAACATTTTGCACCTCAGAATGCCATTCGCATATATTGCACTTATGAATGAATTGCTAACATTTTGCCCCTAGGTGTTATGCAAACCAATTTTACCTTAGACCTTTATGAAAAAAGAGTGCTTTTTAAGAAGCCTATGATAATATATTCCACTTCAGACTGATATGCAGATATATTGCACATTCTAATGTACTTGGGAAGGCCATCCAAACATTTTGCACCTGAGAATTACATGCTAACGTATTGCACCTGAAAATGCTATGCAAACATAATAATGTTGCACTTGTTGAGAATGCTATGCAAGCATATTACACATAAGCATGGCACTATATTGCATTTGATGATGCTATGCAAGCATATTGCACAGTAGCATGTCAATATATTGCATTCGATGATGCTATGCAAGCATATTGCACATTAGCATGTCAATATATTGCATTTGATGATGCTATGCAAGTATATTGCACATTAGCATGTCAATATATTGCATTTGATGATGCTATGCAAGCATATTGCACATTAGCATGTCATATATTGCATTTGATGATGCTATGCAAGCATATTGCACATTAGCATGTCAATATATTGCACTTGGCAAAACAATGATAATACATTGCTCCTTTTCTTGTTGCAATATAAATCATGTTGTTCCCTTTAAAGATAAGACATTGCACCAATTATACATTAAGTCGAACACACATGTGCATCACGTATAGCATGTTTAAAGGGCGGAGCATTGATAGACAGACATACACTGTTTCTAAATGACGTGACTGCAAAAACCAAATTCGACAAATCGACATTATACTGTCATTTCGGTCAGAACCGTGATCATATGTGCTAGTCTAGACAACCGCTAATTTGAATTCGTTTTAAATTCAGAACGCTTTTTTCATTGTAATCAAGTACTTGGTAGATAAGGAACCAAGTGGATAAATTTGAAGAAGACAAATTTACTTAATTAAACTTTAAAGTGTTGCACCCTGCATTTGTTTTTGTGCAGCGTACACTACTAGTAATGATTTGTTTGACAGAAGGCTCATAACTGGATGAAACAGTTAAAATTCTAGATAAGGTCGACTACATATGCATTATTGAGGGTGTGCTTCCATAATCAAGTTTAGGAAATCAAATGTCATTAAACTAACAGACTTAATATTATAACATGGTTGGGAATATATTAATGCAACTAAAATACTTTGAAACATTAATTCGATGGGTATGTGAAATCGCTTAATATACATATTGTAAGACCTGTGCTATATCGTATGTATGTTCTCAGAGAAGTGACTGTAATGCACACGCCAGTTCAAAGAGCAGGCATGAGGATTGATAAGACGGTTCTTTTGGACATCTGATAATTAATAATTGGATTGTTAAAAAATAAAAAATAAATACATAACAGCGTAAAGGTGATCACAATTCGAACACTTTTTGTATACATAAGATTTTACGTATATGTCATTTCATATAATATATTATTCAAGTACTTTCTGAATTAAGTTAGAAAGCAATCCTTTGGTAAGTGTCAAAAACTGTTGTCTTACCTGTGTTGCGTAGACAGCTTGTCGAGCGTGCGTTTTTAATTTTCCAGATCGCCGATACTTCCTGATATATGACATTATAACATGTATAACTAGTAATTCGGAAAGATGCTATGACGAGTATATGTCAATGAGAAAACAACAGGGCATGTCTTTTGTATATAATAAATAAGCCTGTTCTTTTGCTGTATTGTTTTCTTCATTGTTTTATTCTGTAAACAAAACTAAAGCGTATGTAAATATGTGTAGCTAATGAACGATAGTTATATGTATAGTTATTTGAATAGGATAGAGAGCAATAGGCAGCAATTATGGGCGAGACATATTACGAACATATTATTGCAGTCATGATGTGAGCGACAAATTGCAAAAACAGAATTGCTGAAATGATGTGCTACAAAAATAAAACATAGTATTGCAGCCAATATGCACGAAAAGCTTTGCAAAAATAGTATTGTACACATGATGCACAAAGCATTAATATTATTGCAGCCATTACGTGTGTGGCACAATGCTTAACTAGTAGTGCAGCCATGGAATGGAATGCCGCCATGGTGCGCGAGAATAATCGCAACAATGGAATGTCGCCATGATGCGCGTAAAACATTGCAAAAAAAGTGTGAAACCATGAGAACAAGTATAACTTATAATGTTTGTTGAGTTCATACCATAGTGTCGCAAATATTAATACAATTCAGTATGTTTACAGCTGTTTATTTCAATACACTTAGAATGGAAAAGTACTTGATGTGCTTGATGTATGAAAGCTATGTCCAAAAGCGTTGTGGTGACAAGTCATCATCATGTCATCAAAACAATTACGGACGTAGACTAGATAAAACCTGTGCAATCCCATCGCCCAGACGCGTATATCGAGAAAATAACGCAACATGATAACCTAAACACTGATATTGGGGTCGAAACCGTGCCGTTGAACCGCTGTGAAAAGACGAACGGTGCACATGGGTTACTAACGTGCTGCAAAATTTAGTGACAATGTCTCAATCAGGCAATTAAGCCATAAGGCCAAACGTCTATTAGGTCAGTTGATTTTCATGATTCACGAATGACTGTCGGAATGATGAACACCTGAGAAGAAAGAGTGCATGTGCACATAAGTACTTCATGTTCTTGTCTCTGAACAGTTAGAGTAGCAAATTCACTTTTTTAAGTGATAACCAATATTGGTGCCTCATAATTTACAGCAATTACGTTTATCGATATATTGATACCTCGTTTATGGGTTGTTGTTTTTGTTTTTCAGACCGTAAAGTGTGACAACATCAATCGCTTCTTGGAATTCGGAGAAGTTTTACTAACAATCACTTAACTAGAAGAAATCCCTCCGTGAATGTTTGATTAAACATAGCGGAAATTAAACAACATACATCATTTAACCAATATTATACATTTGATATTGAATAATGATCGTGACTACCTTAAATGAAAACCTAGTATATATAGTGTATAGCAGTATAGAACTATGTGATTCTTCCATTTTTAATTACCGCGATATATTTGCATCGTTCAAGCACCATGCTCTATACCTCAGTGTATGTCATACCTGATGAACCTGTACAACAGCAGCCTTATGAAATCAACTGCAATGACCATTTTGAGATTTTGCCATTCCGATTCTTCGCAATATTAATATGGAATTATATATATATAAACATGCGCTACTGAAAGTATAATATTTAATAAAAACATGGTGCATTCAATTAGTATATTTGTATTCCTTTCCTTCTCCATTTAAACCATTTCAACACAGCTCGGAAACTAAATACCAGTGCCATAGGGTAATGTACAACCAAGACTGTATTGGATAACGCAAACATAAGCTTACATACAACTCTAGAATAGTATCCCATAATTGGTCAATATTCACAAGTGTATGCTGATCAATTAACATAAATGTTAAAAATAAAAGTCCATTTAAAAGTCCATTTACCAAACAATGTATATCAACGTTATACTAACAAAAATAAACTTTGTGTTTACAAATATAAAAATACTTAGTACCGGTATGTATGACCATTATGTTGTGCATATCGGACAAGAAAAAGTAATTTTAGCTTTCCAAAACCTGTTTTTGGTCGTTAATTAAGGCAACTTATAGAAAATGGATCCGCTGGTCTTTACTGAATTAGTAAGTGCTTTAATGTGGCTTTCTCTGCGGTCCACCAGGATAACGCCAATTGTTAACAACAAACTAACTAAAACAATGTAGCATAGTGCTAGCATAGTGCATGGAGGTCAACATGTAATCAAGTTTGACACTTCCGTG
>VMBQ01001370.1:102712-132029 GCA_007657795.1 Dreissena rostriformis
ATATAATATATAATATATAATATATAATATATAATATATAATATATAATATATAATATATAATATATAATATATAATATATAATATATAATATATAATATATAATATATAATATATAATATATAGTACATAATATATAATATATAATATATAATATTTAATATTTAATATTTAATATTTAATATTTAATATTTAATATTTAATATACTTAATATAATATATAATATATACAACACTGTACATCCCTGTACAATGGTACAGGGGACACTCTTCGGTGTAATATAAGAAATAGTAAACTCCACTTCTGTCCCAATGGCATTATAGTGACCAGCCAGGCAGCCAAAATCTGTATATAGACCTCAGCCTACGGCTTCGGTCCATATACGGTTTGTGGCTGCCTGGCTGGTCACTATTATGCCATAGGGACCTCAGTGGGGTTAACTATTTCTTATATAAATATCGTATTATATTGTGTTCAATCATTTACATGTATAACTTATTGTTTTTCAGACCTTAAATGTGACAACATCAATCCCGCTTCACAGTTTTCGGAGAAGTTTAAATGACAAAATAATAAAGTGCAAATAAAGAGTAAACTATTGACTATATTACTTCTATATTATTCATACCTTAATGCTATAACTTATTTGTATATTGCGAGTTTGCCATTATTATCAAATTATAAATATTTACTTTTAAACATTTGGCATATGAAGTTGTTGACGGTGACAAAGGTATTTTTTCATTAACATAACGTATATAGTAATACAAGTTTTTTTTTCAAGTTAACATTAATATAAAGTTTATGTCAAAAAATGTAAGTAGCTAGTACACAAGAATGCGAATAAAAATATAGTTGAAATTTAACTGTGACCTTGAAATAGGCTAATACCACAGCTTGGCCATGTACGGGACGCATTGTCTGATAATGGAGAGTATTAATAATCCGAACACATATTTACATCCTTCCGTTCATTTTTTACGATATAGAGCGGACATAAAACATACGTATTATATCAGTATTATCCATTAGAACTTAGAAAATGATCTTGACCTTGGTTGTCAATCGTGGATTATGTACTTAACAAGTTTTGTATTACCTCGTGACTTAGTTTTTGGATACACGTGACCCAGATTCCAACTACATATTTTTAAGATAAATACTTCAGGTTTACCTAGTATTTGACCACGTGACCTATGTTTTCAACGTACGTGATCCAGATTCGGACTAGGCCTTGAAATGGTCAAGAAACACATTCTGACCAAGTTTCATCAAACTTGAGTCATAAAAGTGGCCTCTACAGTGATAATAAGGTTTTTCTAAGATTTGACATTGTGACCTAGTTTTAGGACGCATGTGTCCTACATTAGAACTCAAACTGGATTTCGTATAGATAAACATTCTGACAAAAAATCATCAAGATTGAGTAATAAATGAGGAGTCTTCAGTTATAACATTTTTTCGTTCAAGATTTGACCTGTTGACCAAGTATTTGGACGCACGTTCACCAGATTCGAACTTCACATAGAAGAACTTTGGCATGGAGATATAACAAATTCAATTGAAAGAAGGTCGTTTGCAAGGATATATAAGACAGGAGGAATGTTGGCATGGACTTGTAACACATTTAATGGACAGAAGGGTTTTTGCGTGGAAATATACTGGCCGTTGTCCGCTATAGCCGGGTGACCATTATACTCCTGTGTAATAAAGAATGATTTTCGGTGGTGGGAATCGAGATTGAACGCTGTTCTCAGGTGACCGCTATCTGGCTGGACAGTATAACATATATATTTGACAGCTGGGTTTTGACATGGTGATATAACGCATTTATTTAACAGGAGGGTTTTTGCATGTAAATATAATGCATTCATTTGATGGGGCGGATTTTGGCATGAAGATATAACACATTCAATTGACAGAAGAGTTTTACCATGGAGATAATCTTATTCATTTGACAGAATGAGATTTGGCATGGATTTATAACACTTTTAATAGAACAGAAGGGTTTTGGCATGGAGATATACCACATTTATTTGACAGGAGGGCTTTTTGGCATGAAGATATAGCACATTAAATTGACAGAAGCGGTTTGGCATGGATAAAACCTATTAAATATACACAATGGTTTTTGCATCGAGATATAACTCATTCATTTCCCATCATTTCATTAGCATACTGACCATGAACATCGATTTGTTTACTATAAAATTATATCCTATCTAAAACTTTATAAGCAATCATGTATTTTATGAGACATGGCCCAGAGTTATTGAACAGATTGCCAATCGTTAAAGCTACATGTGTAAAAGAGAACACTAAGATACAAAAGAACACTTCGAACAAAGGAATATTTATTGTTGACCCTTGAAACAATATATAAATATTAACACATACAGTGCACACATAAATAATTGAATACAGACTTACTGCGACCCAAGTACGTAAACAATAATAAAAGAACATTGTACATGTTTGATAACCATCATCCTTAAAAAAACCAGATTGCTGAAACATATAATTCATTCCCTTAAAAGTTGTTCACAAATACGACTTTACAATAAATAAGACCACAACAACTAGCTCTAACTTTATCAAAACAACACCAAATATATACTTTCATACTGTATTACCTATACTTACAGTATTAAAACACCACACGTCATTGTATAAAAACTGCTAAACAAACGGCATTGTAAAATATTTTACAAACCTTTTCCTGAGATTTAATTGCTTTATGTATACGATCTTCACCAAAATACATGTAGTGCTTCAAAAATGGATTAAACATAAAGCTTTAATGTTTTCAGGCCGATTAATGCATAGTCATTTTACCTTCATATATATAACAAATATAAATGAAACACTTAATATATTGACAATAACTTAAAGATAAAAATGTACAAAACAGCTTTATGTAAGGTAATATGTTTGTATTATATGTATACGATGTAATATCAGTTTTTTTGCATAATTAATGGTACTTAAAAATGTATAAACATGCATATTTAAATCTTGAAGTCATTAAAATTAGACTTATTAAGATGTTGATAATAAAAACAACACTGCTCATTGTATTACATTTACATTCATAAAACTAGAACTAAACATACATTGATAATAAAAACATTGTACATTGTATTCATATACAAAGCCTATGGTGTATCCTATATCAAACATCATGTATTCAAAACACGTTATCATACAACAAAAATCCATGCACCAGTACAAACAATAATATTGACAGGATTGGGCGAGAATATGTTTAACTTGATTGTGATCAATAATAATATCGCATAAAACAGAACAACAACTCACCATTTAAGATTTGGCAAAGATAAAAAAAACACTTAAAATCACCTCATAAAAACTGAAAGAGACATCCGTTCACAACGAAAATTCTTTATTTACCAAGGTATAAAAACATATTTGAAATATATGAAATGTGTGATCACCTATTGAGTTGAAACCATCTAAAATCTCTGTCTACTATACTTTTTGCAAAACAAAATAGGTTTTGACAATACCTAACCTGTTCGTGTACCTTTAAATCCCCATCAAAATCTAGCTTGATAAGTTTGATTGCAACAAATAAATAAATCTAGTTCACATTTATAAAAGTGTTTATGGAGGGATGATATAACTTGCTTATTTACTTGTCATAGTTCCACATTATTTTGTACTGTTTTGCTACAATAAGCGAGCAAATCCTTGTAAAAGAAATTCTGCTACATCAAAGTACATATTCCTTTCATGAACAATCAATTAAAGCTAATGTGTTGTCAGAGTTTGTATGAAAATAACAACTATAATGTCATGTGTTAAAAACTTTACCAGGTATCAAACCAAGTTCTTTTGTTATATGCCATATTAGGAGATTTTATTTAACGTTAACGTTCTTTCATCTAAAAATAAATGAAGCAGGTGAACGTTCTTAAACCTAAAACAAAAAACCACATAACTCTGATTAAAGGTGAATGTTCTTAAGGATTAGAATAAATAAACACTTTTGCGATGATTGCAGGTGAAAGTTCTTCCATCTTAGAATGAAGAAATATTACTCAAATATAAGGTGAATGTTCATGTAGCTGAGAATAAATATAAATGTTTCCTATAGAAGTTAAAATTCTAAAACTGTCAACTTATAATGACTAAATATTACCTTGATAACATATAAATGTTCAATTCATTAAAAATAAATAGACATTATTTCCCTAGCACATAAGAATATTCGTTCAGCTAAAAATAAATAAAGATTTCTCTCATCGCAGATGAATGTTAACCCTGCATAAAATGATACTAGTGTAAACGTAAACAGCATTTGATTACTTGAGTTTCGTTCTATGAAAAATGGACTTTAAGCATTTGCGTAAAGTGTCATCCCATATTAGCCTGTGCAGTCTGCAAAAGCCAATCAGGAATGACACTGTCCGCTTTTATGCAATTTTTGGACTAAAGGAAGTATGTTTAGAACGAAAATCTAATCTAGGAGGAAAGAGACGTTCCTCATTACCCTGCGCGCACTGGACCGGAAATCGTGGAAGACACTTTACGCACATGCGTCCAGCCCTGTTTTTCCAGAGTGAGGCTCATTTGATTTCTTAATCACTGCTTGAGGCCGAAGAATCTGGACTTCCACTGAGACAATGTTTGACTTTAGAAGCAAGCTCCAGAATGGAACCAGGGAAAATCTGAACTGTGAGCTTCTTGACAACTTGGTCTATTGCATGGTCTCTGAACGTTTGCAGGAAAACATCGTCTGAAATGATGAATAGTTAAAATTTATTTATTTTAGCTCAATTGCATCGAAAGCCTAAGGCTTATTAAAACGTTCTTGTGCCCGTTTCCTGGTTAGAACCAGTACTTGATGTCTTTGGGGGAGATCTAAAGAAAGCTCCCAAAGTGGGAATCGAACCCATGACCTCCATGTCACTAGGTAAACACCTTATCAACTACGCAACAACGACCTCAATGTTAAATACAAACTGATGTTAGCCAATATTTGATTATATGCATAGCATGTGTACAACATTAGTGTAAACCTTTTAATTTAAGCTCACTCTTGTAACATGAGCTTAAGACTTCTTAAGGGTCTGTTTCTAGGGTAAAACAAGTGCTAAGTGTCTTAAGTCTGTTTCCTTGATAGAACCCATACTTGGTGTTTTAACTGTCAGTTTCAATGTTAGAACCCATACTTGGTATCTTAAGAGTTTTTTTTCCATGTTAGAACCCATACTTGGGTGTTTTAATAGTCTGTTTTCCCAGTAAAAGCCATACTTAGTGTCCTTAAAGTAATTTGCCATGTTAGAACCTGTACTTGTCTTACTTAAGATGACCCTGAGAATGCTCCAGGAGTGGGGATGGCATCAATTACGCCCTGATTGATAGGCAGAAACCATATCCACTACACCACTGTGATTGATGACTGATTGATTTGATATTTTTACATTGTACCGGTAATTTTTGTGTTGAGAGAAAGCTAAGTTTACATTCGAAGCAATAAAACTAATAAGGCGTTTTTTTTTATAGCATTTTAAACATGAGACTGTTCTTATAAACAATCTGCTGTTGTGACAGTTAAAAGTTATTCTATTCATTTATATGCATTCCACAATTATTGGTTATAATTATTATATTTCCATATTCACTTGTATGCATGTCATAATTATTAGTTATATTTATTTTAATTACTTTTGAGCATTTCATAATTAATAGTCATAATTATTTATTTTACTTATATTCATGTCATTATAATAAGTTGTAATTTTTGTAAATTTGTTTAAGTTGTCAATTGCTTATTATTGAAAATGCATGAATAAGTCATGAGAAAATACAATACCGTTAAGTAACTGCAATAAAGTCCAAAGACCAATGTGGACAAAGTTTGAATCTGAAGACCTCACAAACTTGTCCTTAAACAGAAAGGAGAATGCCCTTCAGACTGTTTGTCTTCAGTGGTGAAGGGGTAAAAATCCCAGTCATAATTGTACCCGCTCATAAGTCGGGGTGAGGGGGGGGGGTATAAAGTGGTTAGACAATTTGCATTTGTGTGTATGTTCAATTTATAGTCGGGTCAAAATTTCATGAAAATATTAATGAAATGGGCACAAAATGTTTTCAGGAAAATGGTCAGCATGACACAAAGTAAACATTTAGAGTTGACACAGAGATGACTGTAATCTGTAAATAATCAAGGTAATAAATATTAGAAAAATGTTTTAGTTCAAGAAATGTTTACATATTCTTTCAAGATATATTTCAATAAAAACACATGCAAATATTTTTCACCAACATTTCAGAAAATTGTATTAATATGTTCATATCTTTTTTATAGCACAATAAGACCAAAAACAATGACAATTGTGCATAGGGAACTATCTGTAATTGATTTGTTACATGAGCTTTTTTATCGTGTTTTAGTGTAATTGTGTTTGAATGAATGTTAAGTGTGTTGTAAGGGGTGTCAAAATAGATAAAAAAAAACATATAGAACATGCATAATTCATATTTTTGGCAAACGAAAATAAAAGAAACCACAGTTTTTAAATGAAACTTACCTATCATAGCCAACTGTCCCAGGATCCCTGTACTGTTGTATTGCACTTGCAGATTGGTCGAACGTGTCACCATGGTAACCAACTTCACAAACACCTTGCCATCATCCATCACCATGAGTCGGTGCTTTACCTGGTCTGCAACAGGCATACATAATATATAACGCTAGTTAATTGGTTTTAAAAGTATTGGAACAGGCATACATAGGGGAAATAACTCGAGTTGATATATTTTAAGAGTATTGGGACAGGCATACATAGGAAAAATATCCCTAGTTGATTGCTTTGAAGAGTATTGGGGCTGAGGCATACAACTGCGAAAATAACGCCAGTCGATTGTTCTAAGAGTATGGGAACAGACATACATAGGAGAAATAAATCAAGTTGATTGATTTTAACCCTTTACAACTCAGATACCCACTTTGACTCATTTGTAGCCCCTTAGAAAATTGAATTTAAAACAAGACTGTTCTTAATAGATATACGTTTTAAAGGCTTTATTTCCAACCTTTAGTTACTGATGAGCAGCAAACAGCATAAAACCTGAAGAGACTGAACAGACTGCGAGTTACTCTTTTATGCTAGTTGCATATAGCCATTTTCACTTTGCTTCTAAGCGGGAAAAGGGTTTAAGTAAAGTGGCTCATGTTATGATGTATGACATAAGAGGCAGATATTGGTTTATGGTTTATTCAAGATACATTAGACATTACAGTCCATGAGTACACATGTATGTTGAATATATTTATACAAACAAAATGCATGCAAGTGGTCATCAATAAATTCTAGTTCATTGCATGATAGATCATATACAAACTATATTAAGTTCTATACATATATTGTTAAAGGATACATGTATTTCAACATAATGTTAACATAAAGCACTACTCGACAGCGAGAAGTCAACTTTTCTGACATGGATACTTCTCAAAATAATATTTATAGACATTTCTTTGAATAAATGCTTTGTGAACATACATTGCTAAATTTCTGTTAAGTGTTTGGTTATCAGATTGCATTAACTCTTTAAATTTTGGAATATTTGGTCTTTTCTAGTAATTTTGCTTTATGTATATTTTTCTAATATCATTTTATAAGGAACATTCAAACAAAAAAAGTGAAATTCATCCTCCAAGACATTGAAATGTTGACATTTTCTTTCCTGGTATGGTATAGATTCAGGTTTATGCCATTTGCCTGACTCTTTCCAATCGATGTGAAGATACTCTTAGTCGGCACAGATTAAACCTAAACTTATCAATAGTAACTTCATTTAAATAAGACTGAAATTCAAGTTTAAAAAAAAAGATTATAACTTACTGCTCTTGATGAATAACTCAATTCAGACATCCAATTTTGTATGAAAGCATCATTTAATCTAGATTTAACAAGAGATGTAAAGCACTTATCATCACCTACTCCTTGGTTTATCCATGCATAATGTAATCCCTGGACTTCAACAAGTTAAAAACAGCTTTAACACATTTGTGTATATTTGGTTTACTTATAAACCAATATCTTATTTTATTAACTGCACGTCTCACAATTAATGGTGTTCTACCAAGTTCTCCATACACAAAATTATTTTTAGTTTGAATTTTCACACCTAATATTTTTAACAGAAACTTAAATGTACTCTCTCAAGTGTCATAGATTCATTTAAGCCCCAGATTTCTGAGCCATAATTTAAAATTGGTAAAACAAGTTCATCAAATAACTGTAATTTGGTCTGAATATGGAGTGAAGGAAAATTAAGTAAATATGAATTTAATTTAAAAACCGCTTTTGAAGCTTGTCAAGCAAGAGTTTCAAAGGTACTTGCAAATGATCCTCCCGTGGTAAATACAATTCCTAAATATGTAAAAGATTTGACAATTTCTATAACCACTCCTTTATATGCAAAATTCATATTTCTCCTTAATTGTCCCCCTTTTTTAAAAATCATAACTTTAGTTTTATTTGAATTTACACATAGTTTCCACCTTTCACAGTATTCTTCCAACAAGCACAAATCTTTAATAAGTTCTTCCTCCGATTCAGCCATAATAACAATATCATCTGCATATATGCAGTACAGCCCACGCGGAACCAGCAAAGTCCGCGGCTATGCCGCGGCCAGTAATTTTAGTACTCGACGGAATCACGCGGCGTATCGACGAGTCACGCGGCATTGATCCGCGCTACCTCGCGTACTTTCGCGGAATAAATCCGCCGCATACGTTCGCAGCGGATCGAGTGCAAAAATATACACCTAGATCTACATGTACATTTGTGTATCGCGGAAACCTAGATTTACNTCACCATTATTTTGAGACTGTTCAATATTAATACAAAGTGTATCAAATGTATTTCTTATACTGTCACTATTAAATGCATTAATATAATCATTGTTCTTTTCATCCTCCAATTTATACAAATATGGTAATTGTTTATTATCATTTTCAAATGTGTTATTTGAAGTTTTCTTATCAGCAATACAATCAAGCAAAACTTTACTTTTAAGGATAAAGGTTACAGCACAATGATCTGATATTTGGTTCTAAATTTTCAAATGTTTCAATATATGGGAACATATTACTTTTACACAAAACAAAATCAATAGTACTTCAACAGTGTGCACATACAAATGTGTGTTTTCCAATGCTGCTATTTGACCCAAGTCTGCCATTCACTATTCTTAACCCTGACATTTAACAAAAATCCAGTAGTAACTTGCCATATTTATTTACAGTTTTATCTAAATTACTTCTTGGCAAATAAACATCTTGATTATAGTCATCTGGCAACAAATTTTTTAGGCAAACATGAACATTTATCATTTAAAACAAAATCTGGTTTCTCAGCAACTCTAGCATTATAATATATAATACACATATAAAGAATTCACATGATTCATTATACACATTATTAAAGTGTAGTGGGTCATCTGAAATTAATTCAAAAACACTTTGATCAACAAGGTAGTGTCTTCCACTACCTTGTGGTGCATTATAAACTAAACATAAAAATACATCATGATCTAACTCAAACAATTTACCATCTATCATTATCCATTGTATACAATCACTGATACTCTAAATGAATTGGTCACAATCTTTTAGCTTGTTATTAATATACATGATAATTCCTCCACTGCTTCTTTTTGAATTTTTAGTGTAAATTTTCTATGTTAAATGTATGCAGTGAAATTTTCGACATTATAATAAAAATTATCATTGGACCAGGTTTCCGCGAACAATAAGATATCATATTTATAAAATAATGTTTTCATTTCTAAATTTTCAAGCTTGTTATACTGTTTACCTATTAGTCCTTGCACATTCAGTAAACATATTTTGACCACATTGACCCCGGTGTCCTACTTGGTTTTATTTCCTGCTTTTTGATTGGTCAGTCCGTCACGCTTTCTGTCGCTCCGTCCCGTTTCGAATTCCCAATACCATCCCTCGTTATTGTTTTGTGGGATCCCACAGAAAGTTTCTGATGTCCCGTGCTATTTTTAGCATTGTTAACACACTGTGTATCCACACCTTGTTCGTTGTCCCTAGTGATGGGTTTTCCGTTTTTGAGGACGGTACAGGTAGACGTGTATGTTTTACGCCCTCGTTCATCGAACCTCTTCTTGTTTGTGTGTTAGTGTTCGCCTTCGGTGGATTTCTATGGAGAGTAGTTGTTGCACAATCGGGTAAGCAGATTATTTCACTGTGTAGTGTCTCGCCCATGTCGTTTTTGTCGCACGTACCTGACCTACTTACCGGGCTGTTTACATTTGTGTGGGTGTGGCTGTTTTGTTTTGAAGACACTGTATCTTTTTCGTCGATAAACACAGAATTTTCTACACTGTCTACGATCGTTCCGTTAGAATAAATTATCGATTTCGTTTTCTGCCCACTATCTTCTTTTGTGTGCGTATTTACCCCACCAGTTCTATCTGTACCCAACACCTAATACCAATCTGTGAACATGTCTTGCACGCACTTGCCGTCGATATATAATCTGGCCGGGTAGCGTATTTGCACCTTCCTTCTGTTTGCTCTTGCATTAACTGCTTCTTCTGATTTGTACAGCATTGATCTTGCACTTGACATTTCTTTTAGGTATTGCCGGTCAATCCCAAACCTGCTGTTCTTAAGAAGATAGACTTTTCTCATGATTGTTTCTGTGTCACAATAGTCTCTAAATATTGCGATTAATGGCCTTTTCTGATCAGTACCTACTCTGTATGCTTGTGGTGATGGTTTGACCATCCTATGCGCTCTTTCTATACAAATCTCGTCAGTGTTAATATCTAGCTCGTTTTGCAGGAATTTAAGAATAAGTTGTTTATCTCCATATTTTATTATAAATAAATTATTTGAAAATCTGTCAGTGATGCCGCAAAATACTAGATTGTTCCTCATACTTCTAGCTTCAATATCTATAGATCTATAGCACAGCACTTTGGACATATGTTCTCGTCTCTCACACATTCGTTCCATGTCAATACTTCTGTTTTCAAGTTCTGTACAATCAGATAGGACAAATCGCAAGAAGCACAATACAGGTTTTCCTTGTCACTGAATGATAAAGCTTGTACTCTGTCCAAATGTGTAAGAGGTATATACTCAAAAAGATTATAAGATGCCATTACAGGACATTTTTTACTTTGAAATTCAAAGAAAGACGTAGTAAACAACTCCATATCCCATAAAACCACAAAACTGTTCCAGGGTTGTTATTTTGGAAACACCTCAGTGAAGGAAAATAATCTACCCTTAGTGGGTTAACTAAAACTCTACCCAACTCTAGATCTTTCCGGTGTTTAAATCCCATGTATCCTTACTTGCTAATTTGAGTTTACTTAATAAATCAGTTATAAGCAAAACAAGCCAAACTAACCACGTTGTTATATAGTTAATTAGAACAACTGTATTTAACCATGTTTAACTCGCAACCATGTATAACATCAACCTTGTATAACGCTTACCCAGCTGTGGGGAAAAAACGAGATTGCAAGACCAGAAAACTAGCATATTGTACGAAAAATGGCCGCCATTTTACATTTGCGCATATTTACAATCAAACTGTCACATACCCTCGTCCGCCATCACTGCCAATGCCGCAGTCACCTCTGTTAATACTGCATGACTGGTCTAAATAGCTAGTAATACTGTCCTCAGCCTTTCTAGGCAGCCAAAGTCTGTCAATTCCTGAAAATTAGATTCATTATGTTTTTGCTAGGTCGGCGCTAAGTATATATTTTTTAGCCAAATTTCATCGTTAAGATGACGATCCACACATAAGCTAATTTGCTCCATACATGAGTGTACCTGTCGCTTTGTGTCAATGTGTGAGACTAACAAAGAAATTACAACAACATAATTATTATCTTGTATGTATTGGTATCAGCAAGCATTGTATTAAATTATCAATTAAACCAATAACTGTAATTTTATTAAGTAATTTCATACCGGCACATTTGGCATTTTGGCTACGGTGTCTTCTTAACATCCCAGGATTGATTAACATTTTTAGAAGAATTTAAAGTTTGGAACTTGTTCTTAGTTAATGCAAATGAGTCCAATTTTCTGTATTATTGAACGTAATATATATGGTTTGTAGGCAAAAAGGAAAATGGAAATAGTAAATAACTAATCAAAACCCTAAATTATAAAACGAATGTGTGAACGGATCATTATTATCACAGTTATGGTTTGTAATGACCATATTAATTTGATTTAAATTTAAATTTAAGTTTAACTTGAAGTTAAAGTCAATCAAGTCAGAACCAGTCAAATCACACGTTATAAATATCAACATTGAGTTCATCTCCCATCCAGATCTATAAGTTTAACATATATATAGCATATAATATTGAACACACATTAATTCTCAATTTTAAAGTAATTGTTAACAAAGGAACACCACCACTTATTGCCCAATTTTAGTCAAAATGACATGTTTTTCACAGTGCAAATGGGCACAGCCCCTTTCCAAAAAAATGGTGAAAAAACCCACTGATAATTCTACTTGAATTTAATTGAATAACAAAACAGTTATGATTTGAAAAGTGGGGAGGAATTTACAATTTAAATTAACATTTCATTTGAATTGAAAGTCAACCAGTCAAAATTTCTCATATCAAAGGTTGTCAAAATTAAAGTTATTAGTTAGTGGCATACCAGTGTTTTTCCACGATTTTGGGAATGGGACTGGGGCCGTTAGAACAGGGAAAAATGCGTAGTTTTGACCATAATTGGGAAATTGGTGTAGTTTGCCTTTTGATAACAAATTAATGTGTTTCAATTTTTTATTAACTAAGGTTCTAGGTTCTCATTAGGCTGCATTGGGGAATAATGAAATGTTGCATTTTATTTAAAAAAAAATAAAAAAAAATAAAAAAATGGGGAAACTTTCGGCAGTCATTTGTGAAACATATAAACTATTTGACATGGTGAATGTGGCGGAATAACAATCCAAAATTGACAAAAATCACTGCATACCTTGACATACTCTCCAACAGCGAGATTACGTATGGTACCGGCCGCATGACGCTGTGCTTCCGGTACTGCACCGTCGCATACAACATCAAACAGGTCCTTGAGGATTTCACATGACAGAATTGCTCTCTATAAAACACATTGAAGACTCACGATTAACATGTTTTTAAAGCCCTATGTTGCTCAACTGCGTTGAAGTCACCATAATGATGTGTTAGAATGCTGTATACAGGATCTGACACGAGATGTAATTTCATATCATAGTTTATGACATGCTATACCTTGTTTTCAATGCAATACAGACATTGCGTATGTTTTTATATTACACATGTGTAATACAACATTTTTAAGCGTTTTCATTGGCGACAGAACCAATAACTATCCAATCGCACGGCTTTATTTTGGTGAAATGACATCGTCAACATGAAATGACGTCACGATAGTAAACAATTTTTTAGATCTATCAGCATTTGTTTGGTCAATTAAGATGTATTTTATTTAGTTAAAAAGCATGTGATAAAAATGATCTGACACTCGTTGTCATATCATACCATATTTTATTAAACTCGTCCAGGAATTTCGTTAGTAAGCTCGCCAAAGGCTCGCTTACTTACAAAATTCCTGAACTCGTTTAATAAAATATGGTATGATATGACAACTCATGTCAGATCCTATATTTATCAAACAGGTTCCGGAATTATGTTGGTAAGCGAGACTTTGTAAAGCTTTCTAACAGATTTCCTGGACAAGTTTAATAAATCATGCTATGAAATGAGAAAATATTTGTAATGGTTAAATTACAATTTACAAAGAAAAAAATGTAGCATTTGATAAAGTGCTTAAGCCAATTTTGAACACAACTAATGATACTTATGGACAAATAAAACAAAAAACAAGAGAGTTAGGATCGTCAAGGTTTGTAAAAGCCCTTACCATAATACTACCAAGTAGATTTTGTAACACTCATCCTTAAAGCTATTCTTTCAACATTCCCATTAAAGTACACGTTTGACCCCATACAACATTGGACTTGTGAATCAAACAATACATTTTATAGCACATACCTCATAAGTCTTGTGAATGAAGATTTTCATTTTATAGCACATACCTCATTAGCCTTGTGCATGGAGAGGTACATTTTATAGAACATACCTCATTCGCTTGTGTATGGAGAGGTGCACATTATAGAACATACCTTGTACGTCTTGTGTGTGAATAGGTAAATTGTATAGCACATACCTCGGTAGCCTTGTGTATAGAGAGGTACATTTTATAGCACATACTTCATTAGCCTTGTGTATTGAGGGGTACATTTTATAGCCCATACCTCATTAGCCCTGGGTATGGAGACGTTAACTTGATAGAGCATACCTCCTTTGCCTTGTGTATGGTGCATTTTATAGCACATACCTCGAGAGTCTTGTTTATTGAGAAGTCCATTTTATAGCACAAACTTCAAAGTCTTGTGTATTGAGAGATACATTTTATAGCACATACCTCATTAGACTTGTGTATGAATAGGTATACATTATGGCACATACCTCGTTAGTCTTGTGCATGAAGCGGTACACCTTTTTAGCACATACCATTTTCACCTTGCGTATGAAGAGGCACATTTTATATCACACACCTCGTTAGCCAGGGCCCAGTATCAAGAACATTCCTATCATTTTGGCTCAACTCAAAATATGAGATTTGAGTATGTTGATGTTCTGCTAATGAACAATCTCAAATCTCAGCTATAAGCATAACCGAACAATTCTCCTCAAACTCAGGATTGAGTTGAACTCAAAACTCGTATGTGAAAACCAAATTGAGTAAAAAAAATCAAAGTTGAGTCAGAATAATGACTTATGAAGTATGTTTGTGATACTAGGCACTTTTGTATGGAGCGGTACACTTTATTGTGCTTAACTCGTTGGCCTTGTGTATGGACAGGTTACGTAGACAGGCCATGGCTGCAGAACTTGTTTCTTTACGGGAATGTTTGAGACACCGTGTAGAGCCGGCAGGGCTTTATATTGCACATGTGCTCTAAGTGTTCAACTGGAATTAAAAAGTCATAATAAGTTGGAAATCCTGTGAAATCATTTTTATTAACGGGACATTAATTTTCGTTGATTTCGTGGGTTGACCGATCCACCAATGTAACACAAACAAATTGGAAAGTAGCCAACGCCTATTCCTCCTTTTTTCCCAAATCACAAATACATGAAATTACGTCTACTCTAAACGGTCATTTTTTGAAAATCACAAAATGTCATGCCAACGAATATACATGACTTTACAGTATCACTGGTGATACTTTATAGTGCACACACAGACACAACTGAAATATTATTTTTATATTTTTATTATAGTAAACAGCAGCCCTATTTTCTCCTCACTCAACATTTCAGAAATCTACTATACTTAACCATGTATTACACTCAACTATGTATAATGTGCACTCGATTTTGATCCTAAATGGATTTTAAACAAGTTTTCTCATACAGACAACTGGCAAATGGGGCTTCCAATCAACTACCATTCTTCTATTGCGAAATCGGTTGATCAATTTTTAAATTAAAATTTTGAAATAGAAAACTACGCGTAATACATGGTAACGAACAGTAATACCAAAGTTGTACATACCATCATAAGCTAAATTCCTCAGGACGAAAAATGCTTGGTACTTTATCTGAAAACATGGAATAATGTTGAATGCAAATTACGCTGTGCTCTATACATTACAACTTATATTAAATATTTTTATATAGTCGAAATGCTTAAACATGATAGGATTTTACATTAAGTTTCATATATTATTTTCGTGATGAATGTTAAAAACAATTCTGTGAAAAGAGAACAATCAAATACACTATTATTTTTTTAAGCCATTTGTTTTTGTATGCCAACATTTTCCTATAACATTAGTAATCTTAAAAACTACTAACTCTGCTTTTGTTGAAATTCTTAAACAAAGTTTTCTTCACAAACAACAAGAAAACACAAATAGTCCTTTTGATCTCCCCAAAAAAGACACCAAGTACTCCCAAGAAAACTGACTCAAGATTGCTTCAATAAGCTTTATGCTTTTAGTGCAATCAAGCTTAAAACAAAAAGACTTTAAATTAAATAGACATTCTCGCTCAAATTTCGATGCCAGTAGTTGTATTATGAGAATGATGACATCGTTGTTACCCACGAAAACCATAATGATCCGGTGTTTCTCTATGATAGCCCGGTTACTGAGGGCGGCACAACAGTAGCATTGCACGTCGTGGTCGAAGATGGACTGCAGTGCAGCTATAAGTATCGGTATGGCACCATCTACCACGAGATCACTTCGATTCTCCTGTGCAAAATAGATTAATTTATGAATTTAATTAATAAGTAAGTAAGCTTATCAAGTAATAAGCCAGGTAATTTAACAGGCTGGAGTTTTTTTTATATATTAATGAGATAAGAAAAAGGCATTGAGTTCATTAATTACAATAATAAAACTGAAGTTTTAACATACCAAGGTAATGTGCCAACAAACAAACTTTTCTATTTATCTATCATGGCTTGGACAGTTTAAAATTAGTGAAATGTAACATATGTGTGTAAGGTTGAGAACAGCCCCAGCAGCATACCTCTGTACCCTGGTGTCTGCAGACTGTCCCAATATAAGCAAGGCTGCTATTCCGTTCTCCATGGAAACTAACCTCTTGCATCTGAAGAATAAACATTGTGATGCATTGAATATAAGCAATGTACATGCACACACTTACTGATGAGGTACTGGCTTTAAAAAAACCTTCAAATAAGCTTTTTTTTTTTAAATTCTGATTAACCCTAGGTTCATGCCACCTTCTGTCCAGACATCTAAGATAAACTTCCAACTTCAGATGACAAAGAGTTTGGACTTTTTTTTGGCTTTTACAAGTTAATACAAACCCTGCATTCAACCCAGGTGAAGTGCACAGGGTTGTTGCTGTAAACCAGTGACAAGTATTATGGGGGCGAAGGCACTTGAGCCACTTGACTTGATGCATGTGCGTAAAGTGTTGTACAAGATTTGCGATTGCAATAAGCACAGACTAATAAGGGACGACACTTTCTGTCTACACAGGAATTTTCTCTATAAGAGACCTCAATTAAATGAAAAATTCCACAAAAGCGGAAAGTGTTGTCCTTAATTATCCTTTGCATACTGCACAGGCTGATTTGAGACGACACTTTACTCACATGCATTAAGCCTATGTTTCCCGGAACACGGCTCATTTTATAGAAATCTATTACATTTTAACTTACCTGTAGTTGCCAGTGTGGTAATACAGCCGCTTGCATTGCATTGGACCTGCACGTTATCACTGTACAGTAACGGGATGAGATCCCTGAGGGCACCTTCCTCAACCAGCGTCACACTATTGATGGCTGCAAACAGATATGATAACAAATTTATTTGTTTCTTCACTTGTACAGCAACCCATTAGATTATTATGGGCACCTCCTTGAACCTGCATCACATAATTGATTGCTTTAAAACGCAACAATAACCAGTTCATTTGAAGCTTGGTAACGTTAACGTTCATTAAGATAAACATAAATGTTTACGATTGTTGCACATACATCAAGGGGTAAGTGTGAAACTATTGTACCGCATACAGATTTCCAAAACAGTTACACCAGTTTCATACTAAACACTCATAATTTTCTTTCAGTTCTTCTTGTACAGAGGGCAAGGGAATTTCCTCACAACTTTTAGGTCCCAAGGGTTCCTGTTCTCATGCTAGTTGATATATGTGAAATGATAACTGCACAGCATCAGATGAAATAATGGGGAGGGGGGGCGCCTGCCTCAACCAGGTTCACGCAATTGATGTCTGCAATGTGCAATCATAACCACTTAAATTGTTTTCAGGTAACTTATGTGGTTACCACTGTTCTAAACCATCACAAGATCAAAAGATGAGAAGAGCAATAATAGCACATTTATTTGAATTACCTTTACAAAATGAAAACACTACAACATGCAATGATGTTTGCTAAGGAAACCTTCTGACCCAATAATAGCAACACTGGATAGGGAATTAACTATTGAATTTTTAGCTTAAATTTAATTAATAAGAGGAGACTACTCTGAGGACTTTAACAATATATTTTCCCTTATGCTAGTACTTTGGGGCTTCTTCCCTCAAGTGTGACTCTTACTTTAATCAGATTTATTAAACATGTAACTTTGTTCGAAGATTAGAATATGGATTTGATATTGGAAAACAACTCATGCTTGGAAAATACCCCTTTTTTTTACTGGATTCACTTACATTTTTCACTTTAAAAACATCTTCAAGGATGGCAGTTCAATTGTGATTCTAATTCTGAGTCAAATAAATTTATGTTCTAAATTGAGACATATGTGTCTAAAAGGCAACAGAGCAAAAACTCACTTACATTTTATTGGGCAACTAGGAATGAATACTTATTTAGTTTCTGTTCAATCGTTATTAATTGTGTTGAAGATTAGCACAAATACTGTAATTGCTATTTAATTCAACTGCATGTTGAACTTTAATTGTATTAAAAATTGTATACAAAAGACCCAATGACCTAGTTCTTTTCTTTTCCTTTCATAGTTCTTAATAATTTTATAAACAATTTTGGTATTTAAAAGTTTGCATAAAATCTATGTTTGGGAAGGCAACACGACATGTTTTATATTAATCTAAAGAATTTTCTTTTTGGCTGAAATTCACAAATAATAAACAAATAATAATTTACCCAAAACACTTATCAGTAGTCAATATTATTGTATTCTTTTTTAAATAATATAGATTAAAATGGTAATTATAATAAACAGAACCAACATAGGGGAGGGAATTAATGTTCTACCCTCTTACAGGGTTCATTAAGCGCAAAACGTGTACATAAAACTAGCAAAGTTAACAACTATTTGTAAAATAAGTTTGATTAGGAAGGAAGGAAATCAGATGAAAGGAGAGAAAATCACACCCCTGATTATGAATCTATGTAGAGATATATATTATTTTGGTCAGTTTTCTCACTTATTTGCTAAAGCGTGTTCTATATGGCATATTCATGAGGTTTACCAAATGTTGAAATAATCATTTTGTTAAAGGCCCAATACAAAATAAACAACACTGGTGACCCTGGATTTTTATTTCATTTTTATATCATCAAAGGATGGTTCTAGCAAACTACCAACACATATCAAATTCTATGGGTTATAAAAATAACAAAAGAATAATTAAAACGACCGTGTATGTCCTTTAGCAAATACATGTTTTTGTTAAGAAATGCGTGCAAATCAGCTGAATGAAGGAAAAAAAAACACTCATGGAATAAGACACGTGAAACTATGAAACTTGTGATGGCCTGGACAGAAATTAGAACATGTTTATTTAGTGAGAAATGCAGCCTGCTTTTTACCGAAGACCACATGTCACTATGTCAAATAGATTCCTTAGATTACATTTTAGAACATATGTCGCCATGAGCCACATATTTGATGAACTTCATCACTTACCAGTGAAATAATATCCCAAAACATATGTTCCCATTCACTCAAATGGTAATATCACAGATGCGACACTGTGTGCACTTTTTCATTAAAGGCACATAACATCAGGATTTTCAATTGAAGCAACATTCTGCTGTTTGATGCAAGCATTTTACACTTTTCTAACTTTTGACTCCTGCAAATAATCTACCTTGCATCATGTTGATGCTAAAGCTACCGGACAGCTAAATCAAGAATATAGTTTATAGTATACACATGGTGTTCAATATCTTAGTATTTGACTTAAATGCATACTAAGAATTTTTTGCAGAGAACTTAACTTTGATGCACAGACAAAACAACTCTGTGCTTCAGTATTTGGACCCATGAAAATTTCATCGGACCCCTGAAATTTTCAAGAACATGGTCATTTGACTACTGATGTTTTAAAATATATTGAAATCCCTGTGATATGTTCAAAACAATAAGCTTTTGTGTTTACATGTATGTGTTATAAGCATTGCAGTTAACGAGAGTTTGTAACCCTAAGGGATGGATTAATTTTTGAGCATTTCTTTTATTTTTGATAAAACTTCTACCAATGCGTGGATTTCTTAAAAAATGGTTAAAGCCTCAGCCACACATAAAAGCCTGCAGTTACAAGTTGAAATGGCTCAGACTCTTATGTATAAGCCTTGCAATCTTTAGGATGCAGTTTAAAATCCTGCAGAAAACAACTTTATTTATTTATTGTTCTCTCAATAATTCTTGAATATTTAAGTTCTAAAGTATTATATTTTCAGCCATTCCTAGACAAACTAGAGCTTTGTAACAAAAGTGACTGAAAATAACGCCACACCGTTTTGTCACAGGCATAGTAGCCATGAGCACGTCTAAGTTTAAGGATACATAACTCATGAACAAGGGGATCACTGTTTGTAAACAACGTCTAGTACACAGCGTTCATGTTGAGGACATATTTCAAGTTTCAATTCAATCGCCTAAGAAATACACATAGCTCAGTAACGTTTGTATCAATGGGCTTGAAACAACTGTGCTGCACATCTACACTTCATGGTGATGACATATATCACGTTTCAATTCAGTGGGTTGAGAAATGTAAAAATAAGTTTGCTCCTCAAACACAACCTTTATGCTTTCAATTCAATAAAGGCACGTAACTCAGGACATTATGGATCAATGGGCATGAAAAAGGTGTCTTACCCATCTCAACACTTCATGCAGTGATGACATACTTAAAGTTTCAATTCAATTACTTGAGAAATGTACAGCGAAGCAACCATCTAACAAATGCAGTCATCAACATATTGACACGGTGACCCAAATATACCCCGTCAAACTAGACAAAGCCAATGACCCAATTGAGCTACTGAAAGTGAGAATCCAATAGACCCCGTCAAACTTGGTTTGCGCGGTATATTACTTTTTTGTGATGTTATTATATACAATGACATACTTAAAAACATGACATACTTAAAAACACTCATTGATGATTTTCACAAGCCACTTTAAAAACTCTAATTCACAGATTTTGGCATGTTTTGAAGTTCTTAATTTAATGCTTTAAATTGATAAAAGTAAACATCGGTACTAAAAAGCTCCAGTACAAAACAAGAAATACAATTAAAGAAGGAAAAAAAACACAACTCGGCTCGAACTACTGATCCTTGGACATAAAGTCTAGCACTTAAACCAATGGGCCATCCGTGCTCTCAAAGTATGAGGTGTATTTTATACTTTATATAAGCAATCCGCGTAGTGTCACAAAATATAACAGCAACAGAATTATCCAAATTATTCAATCGTGGCGCGTTTGTAATACTTTATAATTTTCATGTTTATAAATCGTCAAAAGATGCATATAATGGATATTTAACAGCATGGTAATTATTCAATATTACTGTTTCCAAATATGATTCACACCTATACGATATAATTCACACCTATCAGGCTATGTATTACTACTGGGGACGGAACGACTACCACTTTTCAACACACAGTGGCACGAAATAGTAGTGGCACGAAACGACCATAAACCTATCCATCTACCAAGGAATGTAATCGATTAACTGTGGCAATCAAGTACCGTCTCCTCTAATCAATTTTGTGTGAACCAAGTGAGCCGAGCATGGTAGGAACTAACACAAGTTTGGACGTGTGTTGGCTTACATTTATGACATGTAGTGAAATGCAATACTGCTGCAGCTTCTGGAGTTTCACTTCTTTATATTATAATGTAGTGAAACAAGGTTGTTGGGGGCAATTTCTTAAAATGTATATGTTCTAAAATACTAACCATATTAATAGAACCCATACACCAAGCACGTTCTTAGACAGTTCGACCACGTTCTGAAGAAAATGCAGAACGTGATGTGGTCAGAAACAAAATCTACAATATGATTGAATGACGTCCATACACAGTTCGCGCTACGTGCAGCTCGTTTCTATCCCGTCGTATCCCGTTGCCAGTCCGTCTTTATCCGTTTCAAATCAGTTCGTACGCAGTTCTTCTTTATTTGTTGTGCAGTGGTAACTCGTTCAAAGGCAGTTCTCACTCCGTCCTACTACGTTCTTATTACGTTAATATCACACATGAGACAACGACCTCTATTTATATGCAAATTGTCTGAACGTATTGTATTAACGGTTTGAACGTTGTAACAACTGCATTGAACGGGTACAACGTACTTGGAACCTACTGCGAACTCCTTAAAACGAGTACAACGTACTAAGAACTTACTGACAACTTATAGAACGTGTTCCAAACGTTGTAAGAACTAATCTTTAAGTTTCTATTTATTTACACGAAACAAGATTGTACTTGACACTTAGTGCGGACGGGGTCGGTCTGTCTGAGAACGGATCGGACGGACTAGAAACGGACTCGGTCAGTGAGGCATCGTACAGGAAATTTCGGTCCAATCGCACAACGTTCTGGCACCTTCCTAACCCGACCTTAGTACGACCTATCCGTTCTTAGGACGTCCAATCCGTTTCCAGTACGTTGGTACTACGTTAAATTGTAGAACGGGATGATCGGAAGAAAATTTTGAGTAGGCTCAAAGTTCTGAAACTCCTCTCCCGTTCAACCCCGTTCCAGGCCGTCAACAAAGTTCTAAGACAGTTCGTAACACGTTGCTACTACGATCACTCCGTTCTCACACAGTTCGAGTCCGTTTAGTCACATTTGTTTCACAACGTACTTCGAACGGAGCCGGTGTATCGGGGGTATAAACATATCATACTAACCATGCAGTTTCTGGTATTCTTTTTATGTTTTAGTCTGATGATTTTTACGTCGGATATACTGCATTAAACCGTATGCAAGTTACACTATATTCTTCATTCCTTCGAATAGTGCAATGTCGTGAACTGACATTGAACCCAGATGACCGTTCAATTACACATACACGTAGATAATGCAAAATAATTGGATTTTGTTTATTTGCCTAAGGGATTCTGTGCTGTTTTGTTAAAGAGACTTGTCTACAACTATTGATGAATTGACTATTTTTAACTTTGTTATTCAGAATACACTAATTAAATACAAGTGTACGGTGTATTCTTACTTTGCATGAATGAGCTCTTGTAGTTTTTGTTAACAAAGTAAAGTCAATGGCCTGGTCACCCATATTTAAAATAAATACATGTTTAAGCTGCAGGGAAGGGTTCATGCATACAAAAACCGGTTAAGCCGAAATTCTTTGTGTGAAATGTGCTTAATTTTCATTAGTACATTGAACCATGCCAGACAAAGGCTATAGATTTCCTCATTTATTTATCTTCCCTTTGTGTGCTTATTATAACATGAGAGAATATGTGTATTTCATGTCAGAACCAGTTACATTTGTCAGCAATATAATTAACATAAAAATTGCATAAAAAAGATCACATCTGGATCCATAAAAATGTATCATGTAATTTATTTTTTATCCGTCTAATATCATAGCTGTTTCAGTTATAAACAGATGCTTAAGTTTTTGTGAAACATTAATTTGGCCTGTGAAAATACTTGAGTGACTGTTTTTAAGTATGTCATGATTTTAAGTATGTCATTATATATGATAACATCATGAAAAAGAGTTATTATAACCCGCAAACAAAGTTTGACGGGGTGTATTTGGGTCACGGTGTCAAGCTGTCTATTACTCCATTTGTTGGTTGATTAGTTATACATTTGGGTCACCGTTTGAAGCTGTCGATGACTTCATTTGTTGGTTGAATTCACTTAAGCGTGAAAGTGATACAGACGTTTTTTTTTACTACAATTTTTGTAAAAGTTGTATGGGGTAAATTATCTGATCAAATGCCTCTCTATTATATAGTACAATCAACTATCTAGAACTTGGACAAACTGTCACGAAAACCATATTTATTATTTCGTTTACCTTTTCAATGTATTATATCATGGCAATTTAAGGGATTTTCAGACACACATTCAAATGCCCCGATCGCATTCTGTGAACAAATATCTTTAAATGACACTGTATATTTAACATCTGAACAGGGAAAATGACTTGAAACCAAATAAGTGAAATCCATCTTAAGTTGACTAAGTTCCTTATAATATAAGCAGCTTTAGATGTTTATTCTGCAATAATGGAAGTCCAACGCCAAAAGCATGAGAGAAAGTGTAGCTTCATTGAAGAGAGGCAATAGAATCTGCAGAATAAACATCTTGCCACCTGTCAATCAAACTCTTATCTAAATATCCATCAGCGATTGATAAATTGGGGAGCCGTTTGCAATCTTTGTGTAAGCCATTTTCCTTGACATTGTTAGCTGAATGTTGATGTTCACATTACTTTTCAAAAAGTGTTGTTTATTTTAGTTTAAATGGTGTCAATGGGGTTTATTTAACTCATACAATTGGTATAAAGAATGATGAGTTGGAGGCATTAAAGTGGAAACACGCTCCTGACAAGTATGAGTGGCAGCTTCAATAAGTAGGATTACCGAAAACTCCGTTATATTACGTTTTTTATTTCACTTAAAATGTCCAAACCTATTTTTGTCTAGTACTTACCCTGATAAAGATTAATTATTATAATTTTAGCAATATTCAAGATGATTTCAAGGTAATTTCGGTACCGGCTTGGATTAACTAACCATAATCCTTGTTATACATGTAAAGGGCTAATTAAATTTGTGTCAGAAACAAGTAAAAACAAGGTTGTGTTCAAATTGTTATAAATTATATAAATAAGTGTAATTGCAGAAGTATTCTTGATTACTATAATCATCACGATTACAACTTACAAGAAGTAACTTGGGGAATTTCGGTACTCGCGCGACTTTCTAAGAGTGCATCATCAGGTAGAATTACTTTAATTCCAGTTATAAAATATTTATTTGTTTCCAAAAAATGACCCAACTATTCTCTGTGTTGCACTTTCCATTATACTGATTGATTTATGTCACATAAGCAATTTTTAATATTACTAATTTCACCTTTAAATGGTCCGGTAATAACATGGAGGATTTCATTTCACACTCAGCGTCGGAAAGCGTGTTAAAGTTACCAAAATCCCAGTTATAAATCCCTTATTATGTGTCAAAACAAGTGAAAAATTGTTTGTTTTTTTTCAATAAAAATAACATTGATGAAAACCAATGTAGAAGCATTCATTATTACTAATACCATCATAACGCGTAGTAACTAGGAGGATTTGGTTCCGGCGCAGGCATCTGAGAGCATGTTTAACTTACCAAAATCCTTGTTATAGATAGCTCATTTTATTTAAAAGCTAATTGTTTTTGCATGTTCATTATAGTATTATTACCGGTAACACATATAAGATGTGTTTTGATTTTTGCTGCCCCGCAGGTTGCTGCATTTCCTCATACCACTGTCAGTTGGAGAGATTAGATTGGATTAATGACAAGCTATGCATCCAGGATTAGAGGTTAATCACAATTTTGAGGTTAATGAACTAAATCACAATTTAAGTTATGAGCAGTTGCTTCTAAGATATTTACATCTAAGGAAAAATAAATGTTATTACTTGAAATTTTAAGAATATTTTATTAAGGGTATTCATGTGTCATCATTGGCATCATCGCCATCATTGGCGTCATCATTTGGGAATGTTATATAATTCGGATAAACTAATTGCTTTCGGATGGTGTAATTAATGCTTCTTTATTTCAACAGAACAATTTCTTAAAGGCATAACACAACTTCCGAATAAATGTTTCATTACCCAAATTGGCAAAAAAACACAAGTTTTCATAGCCTCCATATTAAGGTTTCACTATTGCCGTCAAAGATACACTACCGGTGGCCATGTTTGTCAGGGAACGAAGCCATTTTCAAGATATTATTAGAACAAATGTTCTGACAAAGTTTAATAAAGTTTGGACTAAAAATAAGTTTGTATTATCCACAAGGTGTCACTTTAAGCCATATACATAAAACTGCCAAGCCCCTGAGGGCCATGTTTTTAAACGGTCCAGAACCATTTTCGAAGTCGGCAGAGCTGTAATTGATGTTATTCTTACTAGATACATGTATCATAAAGATTGGGCAATAAATGTTGCCTCAAGCTTTTTCTTTAATAAGAAAACTAGTAACCTAGTTTTTGACCCCCATGATCCAGTTTCAAACTTTGGCAAGATATTATTGGGACATATGTTCTGACCAAGTTACATGACGATAGGGCAATTAATGTGGCCTCAAGATTTTTTACGTTTCAAATCAAGTCGACACACGACACACAAAAGGTGCTCACAAAAGCTCACCGTTGCACTCATCTGAGCTAAAAATCAGATACACAACAGTTCACCACTCAACCTTTGACTTTGTGTGAGTGAAGTTTATGAGGTCCTTCCGAGCCTGAGGCTGCATTACGTGTGAACCTGGAGTGTGTCACAACACTCCTACTTAATTTACTATTTGACTAAATTTGGGACGTATTTTGAATTATAGCTGCAATGTCCAGCTTGTTTTACAAAAAAATATTGTAATTGTGGTGTGGTCTTGATTTGTGGAGGAAGCCAGGGTACCCTGAGGAAACACTGTCCGTCATTGTGACCACCAACCAACCTCACATTAACATATATGTATTGAAGTCCTTCTCGCCCAATGCGTCGTTTATTCATGCTCGTGGAACGACTTACAATACGCTTAGTTTGGCTTCCAAGTCAATCCACATATAACTGTGTATTTGATTCATGTATGTGCATTGCGAAATAAACTATGTTTAAACGAACCAAACACACATGCTTTCGGGCAAAGGGATTGAACCCGGGTCGCCTAGGTGTTAAGTGCATGTACCAACCACTGAGCTAACCGGAAGCCAATTTAATTGCACAAAGATTATGTTAACTAACCATCTTCCAAATACAGCAGCAAATTCTGCACAGCCTGGCGTTCGTTTTCGAGAAGCATCGCACCATTAACAATGCTCGACCTTTGACTGGATTCGTTGCCGTTGTAAAACCCGCATGTAAGGAAGTTCAAGCAACATCTTAGCAATCTACGAAGTAGCTCGATGAGTTCTTCCAGAGGGCTCGGCTTTGGGCGTTCGATCTTTATCTCGAATTTTTCCATGACACACACTGACTGAAAATAAAGATAACAATGCATAATCAGGGAAATTAATAGAATAATCCTGCTGTTTGATGCATGTTTTTGTCAATTTTGTCACTTTTTACCCTTTCATATGATCTGCCTTGCATCATTTTGATGCAAATGTACCATTAAAGGACGCTTGGTTTTTATCTAAAATTTCTCCATGGCACAGAATGACTAAGAGAAAATATAAACATCAGGGATTTGAATAGATTTCAATCAATTTCAAAACCAGGAGTAAAATGACCCCGTGCTTGAAATATGCAGGGGTCAAATAAATGTTCAAGTGTCAAAATACTGAATTCCAGAGTTTTTTCTTCCTGCATATTTGTTAAATGTTCTGACAATGCTCCTTACCATAAATGTGAGAGAAATACTATGTAAAAAAATAAATAAGTATGATATCATATATGTTATTGATTCTAGCTTTCCAGTTACATTTGCATAAAAATGATGCAAGGAAGATACATTGCAGGAGTCAATAGTGAGAAAACTGTACATTTTACATTATATAAACATGTTAGACACAATTGCATAAATTATCAAACAACAAACTTGATGGGTGGACGCACTAAGTGGCTACTAAAATAAATGCCCCCTTGACGTTTCTTGTGGTGATCATACATGTACATGATTGCAATCCATCTTGAAATGCACACCTAAATAACTTCCACGTATTTAACATGGATAATATTTTTTTACTCGAATTCAGGAAATTAAAGACTCAAATTCAAGGACAATTGGTCAAAACAAAGTGACATAAAAAATATTTTGAACACATACAAATTAAAATGTTGCAAGATCTTTGTAAGATATAAGGGTAGTAATGATTCAACCAAACTAATCATGACACAATCTAAATTGTCCAGTATGTTCAGCCTCAGGATATCAAATGAACATTTTAGCCTGCTTGGTTTGTAATAAAACTTGTCCAGTTGAACAAAAGATGACACTGATGTATATTCTGAAAACATAATGCTGCCAAGGACATACAATTAAGATCGAAGACAAGAACTTGATAAAAACTAACAACTGCCAAGAACTGTGTAATAATAAATTTAGATCGAAGACAAGTGCTTGACATCACTAGGTAACTGACTGAGCCAATTACACACCATTATTGAAGACTGGCTGCTGATCCATTTGTCTCAACATTTTCATATCAGGAAAAACAATGTTTTTAAATTCATAATACATATGTACAAGATACTAAAAGTTGTATTATTTCAGAAAGCAGCTCACTACCCCATTTGTTAACGACCAAGATTCGTTTTATTCATCTGGTTAGAGTTATTCGAATCATTACTACAAAAGTCAACGTTGTCAATTCCATTTGTATTACAATTCTTAGACGTGTTCCATAACGTTAACACAATTTGATATTCTTTTGTTGAACAATACAATATATGAAAGGAGCAATACAAAAAGATAAATGGAATTCATTGGCTAAATGGCGGAATATAATTTACACCAGACTAGCACTAGAGTAAATAAAACCTCATCTATAGACTGGCACTACAACTGAGGCATGTCGCTTAGGCGACCGGAAGTACTGCCCTAAATATAACCCCCAACCCAGTTGCACTTTTAATTTAGCTTCTCTTTTATGCAATCATCGCCACCAGATAATGCACCGCAATCTATGCTATTTTGCAAGAGCTCCGCAACGTGTTCACATTTATTTATGCAATTCCTAATATAATATTCGGAAATATGTATCATTATACACGCGCAATTGCTAAGGCCAACGCAACCGGCCAACACAATTCTAGGTACGCCGTACCTGCGATTGTCAAGTGCAACATATAATAAAATATTCGCAATGCCACAATTTCCAAAGCCAAAAGGAGCTATTCCAGGTACGCCTAAGCACGCAGTGCCATCGAGCGAGTACTAGAACACCCATACTATCCCGAAAATAATTTTGAAAGCATTCCTGCCATCCTCACACAGACTAGCACTACGTGATGGATGACGACAAAATGCTAAGTTTACCTCCCCTAGACATATGTATATTATTCTATAGTTAATTATTTATACTTTTAATACTTCCGATCACCTCCAAGACATAGAATTTCCGCCTAAATGACATATTAATGAATTATCAAACATATAAAAATGAATTAATAATGGCATATAAATTGTGTTGTCAGATCGTCATAGATCTTAAAAATTAACTGAAGTGATATTAAACAATGTCTAACTC